>VZTE01001278.1:1467603-1534418 GCA_013397775.1 Eulacestoma nigropectus | reverse complement strand
ATATATAAATAAAATATATTTAAAATATATATTTATACTTTTCATATTTTATACTCTATCTGGTCCAGTGACATCAACATTTGAAACCTACTCTCACTGAATAAATGTCAGTGTATAACTACAAGAATTTTTTCCATGAGAAACTTATAATGCTCCTTTAAAGAGTTTGCTTTGTAGTAAAAGTTCAAATTAGTACCACTAAAATAGAATAAATCCACCAAAATACTACTGAAAGGAAACATTTAAAAACAATTTAAATTAGCTGGGGAAATGAACAAAATTGTTTAATGTAAAGAACCTAATGCCTGAATTGTTTAATGTAAAGAACTTTAATTTCTATCAAGAATTAGCAAACATGCACATGCCTTGAGACTCAATTTGAGCAAATTAACGGGAGCTATTATCAGTTAAGAAACACAACAAATCAACGTTTTTGTAACAATACAGGCAACAACAGATGTTAGTACCATTGCAAAGAAGACAAAGTTGTTTCATGATGGTAGTGTTGATGGACACAGCCAGAAACTCTCCACGCTTAAAAAAACAAAGCCAGCAGCACCAACAAAACCAAAATCCGCTCCAACAACCTGTCTATGGCTGACCAGGATGAAGGGCTGCTATTAGGAAACATGCATATATTTAATGCAACACTCTGCAGACAGCCTATCCAATGGCTAGTGCCTGGATCCCTATTTTCCCCTGCTGCTGGAATCTGGACATGCAAGTCTATGAAGATGACAGCCATACTTCGTCTGCTGGTACAGTCCCGTGTCGTCATTCCCTTCCCACCTAATGCAGACCAGCACACACTGGATCCCTTGAGTAACTGGGATGAGATGTGCAGCCAGCTGAGTAACTATCCTGCTGATTCTATCATCTCCTGTGTAGAGACACACACCATCAGACCTTGTAGCCTCCCCAGCAGTCGTCATGGACTGCCTGGTCCTTTTGGTATGTGCTACCAGCTGTCTCAGAGACACACATGTATCTGGCCCAGTCTTATGAATGCTTTAGTAACTGATGCTAAAGCCCCTGCTTGCAGTCTAGGTTCAGCTCAGTATCTGCTGGCAGCCAAATGGTGCTAGACATGTCCTCACCTGGCCCAGCTGCTGGCACCACAGGTATACAGGTTCCTGTCACCGACAGCCTTCACTCTAGTTGCTGGCACCACTGACTTTCGTGACCCATGGTATGACTCCAGTTGGTAGCAATTAGACCTCCATAAGCACATATGTACACGGAACAGAGAATCCCCTCACCCAAGAAAATAGTTAGAAATTAAATTTAATAAGACAGAGCAGCTGGCACTTAGGAGGTCCAGGGCATCACCACATAACTGCATGGACCAGGGACTAGCCCCTTATCCCTCTATTTTCCTGTGCTTGTTCCTTCCCAGACCACCTACATCCCTGCCTTTGGTTCCTTCCATATATATTCATTATTGTCGTGGAGAAGAGATGACTGAGAGGGGATCTAATGAATACTTATCAATAAGTATGTGAACTTTCACTGTGCTTGCATTAGTTTACGTTATTAATAAATCAGTGCAGTGAGTTAAATAGAAAGCTGAGGAAATAAAAAAAAGGCTAACTAGAAGACCATGTTAAGTTCCCTGAAGACTCAGATTTGGCAGAGGTAGCCTTTGCCTCCACACCTTCCTCTGTGCAGTCCCAGCTGTGGTAGAACAGCTGACGGAACAAGGAAAGATCAGCCTGCACGGGACATATGGACACAAGAGCAGGAGTGCGTAGTTATTGCAAGAGTAGCTACACAGACTGAAAACTAGCCCAAATAATTGTATTCCTGGAGTAAAGAGAACACATCCTAGCGGAGGGGGGTTATTTTTCATTTTAAAGTCATGATGTGTAAGTGGTATGTAGGGGTGAATGGGCATTTCTAGAGGCCCTACAGGAAAATAAAAAAAATCCTTAGCTCTTTCGAAAATACAGATCTTTGTGTCTTATATTCTCATAGGGCAGAAGAGCACTATCTTTCCATATCTTAAAGGCTTTTTGAATGGTAAAGAAAAATATTGATTTTTCCTACAGGTTCTGCTTCACTATGTTTTTTATAGTTTCAGTAACCATACATGCTAAGAGTTAAAAGGAGTACAGGAGGAGACAGTCCATGGCCTCTATGCAGGCAGAAAAGCCATCTCAGGACACAGAAGTTTTAGATTTCACTTTAAAGGCAGTTCTAAAGGAGGTTGTCTAGTGTGTGAGAACAAGGAATACCATTTCCAGTTTGAGAACAACTGGAGAAGAGACAGGGTAGCTGTAAAGCTGTTTAAGTTATGTTTCCTTGCAGTTGCTAATCACTGGATTAGCAATTGACTGCTCATTTTGTCAATTAACAACTGACAAATTGTCAATTGACTGCTACATTTCTACAGCAGCTGACTTGGTTTTTTATTGTCACATTATTAATTATGCTATTACAATATTCTGAGTTAAATTAAATACTTCGGTCTTCTGCTTCTTGAATAAAATCATGGTATTTTTGCTACTGGAAAGCTGAGTAATATTGTTATTTATAAACCAAAGGTCCACATTTGCTTTTGGATGTAACATCATTAAAACAATGTTCTATGTAGCAAATTACTTTCCTTACAAGTAAAATATTTTCAACACCACTTAAAGAAGGTGAGAGCAGTAACTCAGGCTTTTGCACTGAGGATCAAGCTATCTTAGGTAGCTAGTTAAGAACAAATGGCTTCATCCCTGACAGATCTCATTTGGTGGATCACCATTATCATGACTGTTCAAGCATCATATTAGAATTCTCAAAATATTAATGGTCAGCTTTAGTCATTATTCAAACTGGTAAAATAAATGGTAAAGAAGAAATAGATTCTGCTCAGAACCAGACAGCTGGATGTTCAGAGAGTATTTTGATGTAATTTATAAATTCATCAGCAATTAAATTAACATCTAAACTGTAAAATAACTGTTGCTTACAAAGTTTATCAGCGAATACCATTTACTTCAATAAATCCCAGAACTGACGTAGTAACACATTTATTGATCACTTTACCAACTAAAAATACAATTTTATACAGTCAGTCAACAGCAGTAACGTACTTTAAGAGAAGCTATGCTTTAAAGAAATGGTGTTTAAAATACGGATTTCACTATAACTTTTCAAGCCAAGCTTTTACAGTGCTGATCAAAACAACTGCTGCACTTGAACTTTTCCCCTAAAACATCAACAATAATGTTGCAGACAAAGTAGCTTTTCCATTGTTAATGTGGGTTTAGAATTTAACAAGACAACTTCAAAAGGTTTAAAACATCCATGACATTGTCATTACTTTAACATTCACACAGATAAAGTGATACATTTAATACTTTCTAGCATTAATAAACAGTGTAAAAATATATTGCATATATATATATATATATAAATTTGTTTCCTTTTCCTGAAAAAACCTAGTACAAACTAGTAGTATATGATTCCCCCCTTCAAGTTTCTTTTACTTGTTTTAAAGATTGAAGAGTAGTAGTTTTAAATTAACAGAAACAAAGACATGGAAATAGAGAATCACTGTTGTGCTCCCCCACAACCTCTTGTCATGGTTACTAAGCGTATTAACCCCTTGGTAATGGTGGTCCTATTTTTGCTAACACCAGCTAGAATTTTGGAACTGGCTGCAGCGGGGATAAGAATTTGCCCAGTGTGCTTTACTGAATGGCGCCCGGCCCTCTTCATCAAGTGGTTAAAAATCTTTGCTTAGGACATGCTTATCTACTATGGTTAAGATTCAGAAATGCTACGCTCAAGTTGTTCATTTGCAAGAAAGAAAAGAAGATTCAGTGTTAAATTAGTGAGAAAAAGTAAACTTGTAAGGTTAAATGATCATGTAAAATTTTTACTGTGTTGAAAATTTCACAGTGAACACAGTAGGCTAGTACAGCTGCATGCTAATATTTGCAAAGCCTGCAACTAGAAATATTGCAGGTAATTATTAGCACACAGCAGCTTCCTGGTTGATGAAAGACAAATGAAAAAAAGAACAAAAACTACTAAGCTTCACTGAAAGTTTTTATCATAGTGTACAGTGCTCCAAGGAAGACTATGTCAAGACCTATCTCCATATCCCAGCTGCTTAATGATTAAAATTTAATTAGTGCTCTAGGTAACTAAAGACAAAACAGTTTTGCCTCCACCCTTTATGATCAGGTCCTGACAGCATGCACATCCAGATTTGTGCAAACCAAGAATCAAAACATCTAAATCGAATTAGAAATGGATGTTGTAACAGCATGGACTGATAAAAACCCAGCAAAGGAACAAAGCATAATGTGGATAAATAAATGGTTCATGACTGAAGAAAATCAATCTCATTCAAAAATTATACTCCTGTATAAATATATATTTCTCTTCTAATATTTAAATCTGTGAAACATAACACCTTGCTAAGAATAAACTTCAATATACTTATCCAACACTGACCATTTCTCTGTTTTACAGAATGCTAAGACAAATTACTTTGTATTATAAGCATTATATAAAAAAATTTCCCTGCTGCAAGAATTTGCGAAAGCTGATATATTCTGAACCCAGTACAAAGATTAAAAACAAACACACTTTTTTGCACCCTATAACTTGGTTTTGTCTATGATCTTACCTTTTCATACACTACAGTGCTAACAAAAGTAGTTTGCCAACACAATTTTATACAGGACATCAGTTTGTAGGTTAGCTGACTTTACACAAAGCCTTTGTAAAGATCTAGTACATATTTAGCATGAATATTACAGACATACACAGCATTTCAGTTGCATTAATATAACCCTATTTAACAGAGCCCAGGCTGCATTATTTCACATTATTTAATTACTTTGTTTAAAAATAGCATTTGAGCAAATGTAAGCATACAGAAACTCATCTGATGTAAACTGGAACTTAAAATAAATCACCACTGTGGGGATTCAGACTGCCATCTTTTTTTCTTATTTTGTTACTCATCTATAATGTAGCTCCTGATCAAAATGCAAAGATGGATGAACTGAGTGTACTTTTAGGGCCACATTTTTAATTTACTTGAGTGTAACTTTATTCATGTTTCTGATCTTTTCTGAAAAATGTGCAAAGCAGTAGAAAAATCTTGCATAAAGATAACTGGAGGTAAGGGAAAATTATCATGAGCATTATCTTTAAGACCTTTACAAATGTTTACATCAAAACTCACTTTATACAGTGCCATAAGCTTTACAGTAACTCACAAAAAAGAGATGCTGTATAACTTTATTTGAAAATTAATTCATTGGCTATTTAGCTGCAATGGAATATGGTAGTAGCTTAGCATTTTTTCCAAATCAGGTTAGTCAGCTGGACGTTTCAATCTCAATTTCTAAATGCAAGGTTAAAAGAGGAAAAAGAAAAGCCTCTTCTGTAGTTTTGCCCTCATGTATATCCACGCCCCCAAGTAGTGCCTGTGTGCATGCACAGGTGCATGCGCATGAATACAAAACATAACTTCTTTTTAAAAAATTGTTTCAGACTACCAGAATTGCAAATGTCTGTCAAAAATGCTCAGCAAAGAGGCTGGATTATTCCCCCTTTTATCTATGATCAGGCTTACTCTTGCCAAAGTCTACCTTGAGTGGATGATCAATTAGTTTGAATGAAACAAGCCAATTCAAATGTTTTGTGACAACAAAGCCAAGAGTTGTATCTTAAACTTGTGTTGAAATCCACCTTCTCCACAGGGTTTTTGAAGCAATATACCAAGGTTAATATACTGAAAAACATGAAAAAATACCAAATATATTAACAGATTTTCCTCCCTGCAAAAATAAATTGTGCGGACAATTAGGACACGGAGGTTCTATCTGCAATATTCTTTTACTTCCAGAAGCATTATTCTTAGCTGGGACATCATTCAAAGCATTGGTTTTGAGTTTAATGAGCAAGCATGAATGCAACTACAGGTTTCTTAGTAGTTCTAGGATTCTGAAGACTTAAACAGAACAACCCTGACCAGCTTATATTAAGTGAGCCAAATGGGCACTTTGGGGTTGCACAAAATGAGCAACTGACTGTTTAAATGATATTTTATGGGCAAACACTCCAAATACAGGAGGTACACATGTATCAATTTGAGGTACTCCAGACTTCAAGAATTTCACGCAAGTTTAAGAGCTGTCTTTGTGCTTCTGGTATTTAATTTTATAAAGGTCCAAGCAAGACTTGAGTCCACAGGCAATGTATGACACTCCTGTTTCCTGTTCCCATCTCATTATACCACAGCTTTATACTTACAAATGGATGATGAACAACTGTGCGTTTACACAGTGAGTGTCAGCTTGCTTCACGAAGCTGGGGCAAAGGAAAATACAGGGCCCATGAAGAGTATAGTTTTAAAAGGTTTCTTGAGAGCCCTCAGAGGAAAGTTTGCTTTCACCCTAACTCTCTCTCTCCTACTTCTTTACCATGGAAAAACTTCTCTTGTCACACCAAGTCTATGTTAGAATTGCTGAAGAGTGATTTCTCTCAGAACAGGGTAGACAGGTAAAACCATAAAAGATCTTAACCTTTGTGCTATGAAAGGAGAATGACAGTGTCCCCAACCAGCCAAGCTGAATAGCATTGGCTGCAGGACTACAGCTTGGCCCTAATAAGATTTAAGGTTTTCATCAACATTTATACAGTTTAATTACTTAAGCTGGATCCAAAGAGTATGTGTACACACACACAAACCTACACAAGTCTTGTGTATTACATTACTTAATACCAACTAAGTGACAAGCTAAGAACATAATATTCACACTACAAACAATGTACACAAAGGTGTAGTTATTTTGGCACACACGCAAGGCTGACAGTCAGTTAAGAGGACACATACCAGTGCAACATGTTACATTTGCTCTATCATGAAGGTAAAAGATTTGCTCTTGGCCAGTGCAAACAGAGAATTCTTATTCACGGATGGCAGGCATGTGCCTCCAGAATACATGCATCACTGAAGGCAAGGTTATGTTTTGACTATCATACATGCAGGCACAAAGAATTGAAATTCATTTTGTAACTATGAAAAGTCTTAAGGAAAAAAACTATCAATTACAACTTTAAAGTTTTGGTTTTGGAGGAATATACATAAGGATTTTCTCTACAGATGGTTACAGATGGCTGGGATACCTAGCACTTGCAAGCCAAACCCATAACAGTCATCTGCGTTTTTGTTCTGCCTAATTCCAGCTACCATAAAAAAAATTAATTGAGCCAATACAGGGAAAATACGGATGTCTGAAATAATAATTTGTGAACAAGCTTTGTGTAATGCTCAAAAATTGTCAGATGAAATTTTAATTTAGGTAAGGTCAGTAAAATACATACTTCAATTCAAAATATCTTCGACAGACAGTCTCTATGCTGATGAAACACAAGCTGTGACATGTGAGTAGTTTCGAAATCTCCCTTTCCCTTTCCTAAATGAAAAGGAAGTAAAAAGTATTATAGGTTTAAAAAAAAAGGGGCTAAATTCTGGCTACAGTCTAATATTTCACATTTCCCTTGGGATTCTAAATATTTGATTACAATTAATGACAACGGTTCATCTAGGACTCATTAAACGATGTGTGCTTTTTAGTGTCTGCTTCTCAGTAACGCTATTGTGATAGCTTTGATAACCACAAAGAGCAGGACAACCATTTTTGGTTTTAATATTTCCATACTGACGGTTGCAAAACTCTCAGCAAAACTCTCAACTAAAGCTCCTGGAGTGACTAAAGGGAATTAGTAAGAAAGCACTAATAAGAAAATCCCTTGTAACTGCTGCATATTTTACTTAAAAACTAAGTTATTTTTAGAAAATCATTTGTAAGGACTATTCATTTGCCTCAGTAAGGATTTTTTTTCTTGTCCTCAGTCTTGTAAAGTTTTTGATAGTCAGGTTAAGCTTCAGTGGACATACAGGTAAGGATTGTGTACTGCCACAGTATTTAAATAAAATTTGAGTTTGTTCTCTAAGGCAGTTATTTCTAAAAGCTATCTGAACTTTCTGATCACATTCCTTTTGGTAGCATCTTCTGTAGTAATGAAAGCAAAGATAATTAGGAACAACAGGGTTTTATAAAAGATGTCACATAAGACAGTGCTACATAGTGTAAGATGCTGAAAATCAGGCTGGAGATTTAGATAGAATGAATTGAGATGCCCCCCAAAAAGAGAGGACAGTAAACCTTATTAGGTTCCCATGTCCTTACTTCAGACACAACACTTAGTCACAGTCTGCAGCATGGTGCACTGGAAGAGATTATGCTCTACAACACTCTAAGGGCTGAAAATGGGGCACCTCCTGCACCTCCTCAGCTATCCTTTCCTGTCATCCTTGAGGTTTAAGCTGTACTTACTATCCTGAGAGTTGAGGGAATACTAGATGAATAAGAAAATGAACTTTGCCTCATTCCCAAGCTGGCCTGGAACTTAAGAGCTAATAATCAAGCAAGTATTTAGGCTTTTAATTTCCTACCAGCGTTAGTGGAATAGTAAGAGTTAAGTAAGTAGTGAACCCCTAATACACAGCTGCATAAGCTGCTTTTATTCATAGCCATTATCTTTCACACCAAGCACTGTAAAAGAGAAAAACCTTTACTAAGTACTATCCTCCCAGCAACAACTTTCCTTTGTAACTGTCATACCAGAATGACTTCTTTTCATGCACCACTTTGAGGTTTAAAACTACCAGACTGTAGAAACAAAGAAGAAACAAAGAAGAAACAAAGAAGAAACAAAGAAGAAACAAAGAAGAAACAAAGAAGAAACAAAGAAGAAACAAAGAAGAAACAAAGAAGAAACAAAGAAGAAACAAAGAAGTGTGTTCCTCAAAATACTGCTATCTGAACCATCTTCTCAGGTTCTGATCCCAAGCTTACCATACCATTGAAAGAATTTCAAAGTTTGCATCAGGTCCATATAAAGTGCTTTGGTTCATGGCAGGGATTTTATACTGCATAAACAATGCGAAGTAAACTCTGGCAGAACCTCAGCTCGTTCCATCAGTCTTTTAAAACAAAATAGAGTAGTTCAATTTCTAGACAGTGCCAGCTTGGATCTGTCTATACTCTCAATTCCCTTGCATGCCTTCTATCTTATGAGTGTGCTGATCTCTCTCACTTTGAACTAACAACTTAAAACCTAATTATACCTTAAAATCTTCCTAACCAATCACTCCTCCTGTATGGAAACATTCTGGCATTACTGACACTCTGTATTTGGGTACCTGAGAAAGTCTGTCCTTTGTGCACCTAAAAGCAATGTTTCCCCCGATGTGCCAGACAAGGCAGATAGCTAGCAATAAACAGCCAGGTCAACAGTGTGCTGGCAGGACTCTGCAGTAGACTGGACTTCACCCGTTAGTGAGGCTAGGTCCAGAACTTTTCCATTACCAGTGAGTTATTAGTCAAGTCTTAAAGTCAAAAGGAAAAACAGGGACATTGATTTTGCCTGTAACTTAGCTGAAGGATTCATCAAGGGTTGGAGGTTCAGCTTTTTTATTCATAAAAAATCCTGGACTATCCTGGAGCCATCTTCAGGTGCACAGGCACCAGTGACGAAGAAGATTCTTTACATTTAGACAGTTTACTACCATGACAGAATAATTTAGCCACTGTTGGTATCAAGTATCTCCTTTTCTGCTTTGGAGTGTGACAGGTCCCTAGTGCAACATAGGAGGGGATAACTCTTCATTCTTCAAGGACACTAAGTAACTCCTGGAAAGGGTTCACAAAGCTGAATACATTGCATCCTGAGCATCTCTACACACATCTAAAATCTTCCCAGGTAACCAAAGCCATCCGTGGGTAAAGCCATTTAAATCTTTACAAGAGTGTGTGCTGAGTTTTGGCAAACTTCCCTCCCCCTTAAAAACAAACACCAAAATAAATTATAAACAAACAAAAGGATGTCCAAGTCCACAAGGAAGCCGTTTGCTATTGTTGTTTTGGTTTTTGGCTGATGTATGGGCTCAAAGGGTCACTGAGGGCAAAGTTACAAGACAGATGTTAGCGGAACAAAACATGAACAGTTTAAGGGCTGAAAACCAGTGCTCCTTTTCCATACATTGACCAAATACAGACTTTTCACCTGCATGGCACATGACAGCACACACTGCTCGCCTACATTTATATACTCTGAGTGGGATGCTTACATGGGTGGGGGGAGAGCAATACCTCTATTAACCGTTATTCAGAGTTGAACATGAAAATCAGTGCACAAGGTCTTTTTGAAAGAAAGCAAGGAAGAACTGCAAAGAGCTGGTTTTGAATACTGAACATCCTGTCTTTCAGAACTTTAGAGAATCAGAGTAATACATCAGGGTACTTGTTTAGCTCTTGCAGAAAATTGGAATGGCCCTGTCTCTCCTTTTCATCCAATATTTTAAAAAAAGTTAGTTTTATTCCAATTAATTTCTTTCAGCATTCTGGACCCCAGCTAGGTCACACTCAGCTGCCTGTACCTTAAACCTGTGGGATTGGTTCTCCTGGTAACAGTGGAAAGCCATTCCCAGCAACACTATTTGGCAAGTTTGGCAGCAAGAGTGAACGGAGAATCAAAGCCCTTGGCTTCAAATGAATCTAATATAAAATGTAGCCCAGTTATAATGGTTTGTGATTTTTTTGTGGGTAAATTGCACCTAATTACATAGATGGTAATTGTAAATGTCCTTACTCCAAGGAGCCATAAGCTTTCCTTACATATGTTAGAGCTTAAAGGGACAATGTGCCAACACATGTGCAAAGTAATGTTCATTTAAGAGCAATCTGATTGGCAGTGTTCAGTCATAAACAATATTTTAAAGCATTATTAGCTTAATGCCCCCTTCACTTCCAATGTGAGGCAGTGCAAACTTGAAAACAGACTGTGAAAATCCTTAACTAGACTTTCTTAGTAATGTCTTGCCCTTCACCTCTCAGGTTAGTACAATAGCTCCATCCAAATCCAGCCAGTCAGAACCATGCTACAGTACACACAATAACAAGCACAAAGTATAGACAGGAGGAAAGTAAGGGCTGCTATTTTCCAACTCTTTCTGTTGACATAAAATACTGTAGAGTCTATATTGTCCTAGAAATAGCTTTTTTTTCAGTTTTTCCATGAGTGGTATATGACAATCACAGACTGGCTCCTAGTATATTACTACCACCTACTTCCCAATAGTATACTGTTGAATGTTTTAAGAACAGTGCCAGATCCCATATAAGACATTTAAAGAAAACCCCCAAAACAGTAGTCAAATAAAACTGCATAAGTAATGGGATATTCTTCAGAAAGACTGCTACAAAAGATCCTCTTTTCAAGAGGTTCTCTTTGACATCATCAGGGCAACTGAACATCTAGGAATGTCTGAAATATTTTGCTTGACTTGACAAAGTGTGGTATAACTGCTCTTGACTTTGGCTTTGTTGTTTGTTGGTTTGGGTTTTTTTGTCTAAAGCTCAACAAAATGATGTATTTTTTATACCCATATATTTATTTATTTCTGCCGATATATGCATGAGGAATGTCATGAAGTGGCATTGTGCTGCAAGTAGCTCAGCAGATGTTGAAATCAGTTCCAGTTCCTGAAGACAACTTCTTGACAACATAGTCTCAACATTCACAATAACCGAAACATGTGGGATTCATAACATCATCCTTACAAATATATACTCTATCCCCCTCTGTGTTGTAAACCCTCAGCCTTACTTGTTTCCTTGTACTTTATGATCGTATGTGCCTGCATGCTTATAACCAGATACATATCCTGAGTTATCCACCAGATCTTCTCGGCCAGCTCTGCCTTTTCCTTTCCCACTGGCATCAAACCTCTCTTTGTGAGAACCTGTGAATTTTGAAGTATCTGTAAGGCGTGAAACAGTTGGAGATGCAACGGTTTTCTGTTGGAACAAAGAAAAGAAACAAAACAAAAAGACAATCAGAAATTAGTTATTCTTAATACAGATACTTTTACATGCTACCAACATTTAAATCTTTGCTAATGACTAAGACTATGCAAATACCTACTCATTTCCAGGAACAGGATACAAAAGATGTGTGTTTCTTGCCATTACATACAATGACAATAAAAATACAGCAGAAAAAGAAATAGCACAAATTACGTCAAAACCTTTTGGAAGAGACTTTCAGTATGAGATCTTTTGATTAATAATCAAGTTCTAAGCACCAAAGATACGAAGAAGTCATATCCTGACTTCACATTTTGAACCATGTTCAAAACCCATTTTGTCAGCATCAAAGCATAAAAGCCTGGCTCCACCAAGATAGAAAAAATATTCCAATACAACTAGAATTCATTGCTTGAAAAGACAATTTTATTCTAAACTCTAGGATTCATGAGAGAAATAAAAAACTGGAAGGACTGAAAGTTATTTGTAATGTCAGCAAATTAGAAGTCTATGAAATGGCATTGAGCAAAGACTTTCCTTCCACTGAGTTATATCAGGCTCCTCTAAAATCAGTTTTGTTGTCATCGAGACAAAGAAAATTTGACTACACTAACAGAAAAAAATGTATTTCACATAACAATATAGAAGCATGCTAACCTGTGTGCTTGGACTAGGAGCAGCCTCTTTGATCCTTAAATTTATATTTTAAAATCAGGGGAAGAAAAAACACACAAGACTTTTGAGCTAAAATGAACAAAGACTGCTAAAATGACCAAAGACTGCTAAAATCTGGGCATCTTTTTTATGTGCACCACCTGTCACTATCTGAAAGACAACAACCACTGGAGCATTCTTTGCTCAAAAGAGCATTGCTAAATGACCTTTAGGGACTTCTGCCTTGCAGTCTTAAGAGCACTATTTGCAGAAGCGGTTATTTTTCTATACTGAAAAAATAGATATCAAGACAATGCTTAGGAAGAAATATAGGTCTAATATATACAGTTCACTTGTTCACATTGACCTGGTAGTATCTTATAACCAGAAAACTTCCAAATGCAAGACAAGGGCAATATTCAATGTGGAGTTAATTAAACTTAAAACATATTTACTTTCGTCGTATTTAAAACCCACTACTTTACAGAATATCAGTTTTATCTAGATGTGCATACACTCCCTACTGTCACATCCACAGCGAAGTCTCAAAAACCCTTGTTGACTGCCTTCACCTTTACCAAATTCATTCTTGGGACAGGCTGCTATTCTGAGAATTTGTAATGGTAAACTTAATCACTATTTGAAAAAGAAAGACTACAGCTTCTGCTCCTCTATTTCGGAGGTGTGGCATGAAATGTATGAAATTTTCCTCAATACACAAACTACAATAAAAACATATGAGAATTTTTGTACAGGAATATATTTAGTAACATGCATATTAAAACTTGTGTGAGTGGATGGAAATGCACACATATTAACATGCAAAGAAACGGTAAAATGAGGATTAATAGAATGGCTCATGTCAATAATTAAGGATGTTCCCAGAAAACTATTCCCAGTGGTAAACATGAGAAATGTGGTGTTTATACCAGGACACCTGCATTCTGATAAGACCACAATACAGATGACTGATCAGAAAATCAAGGTGCATCTTTACAACAAGATGATAGCAGCGAGCCACACAAGCCCTTCCTTTTCCTATTAGTCTGTAGAGAAAACAGCAACACGTTTCAAACCAACAAAGAAAACTGAGGATGGGTAAAGCTTGGCAGATTAAAAAATACGATCTTTTTGTCCCGAAAAACAATTAAACAAAACTTAAAACCCCAGCACAAGGAACAGTACAAATCCAGAGCAAGAACAACAGTGATCTCACATCCCGTGGTCTTTCAGCTCAAGATGGATCAGAAGGCTTCCTCTATCACAGGAGTCACAATATGTGAAATGAACATTAAGGCAGTAGCTGCAAGGCGAACATCTTTTCTCCAAATTGTTTTTTACTGAGTAAGAACTGCAGTCTTTTCCTAAGTTGCATGTAAAGTCACTGGTGTGCCCCCTCCCACATGTGACAGACTATTACAACTGAAGTCCTGTTGATTCGCTGTTGGCAGAATTTCTATGAAATGGGAGGCTCACTTTGTTTCCAACAACACAAAATTCAAGCAATGTTAACTTCTTGTCCATTATGCTCCCACTCCCTGAACTAATATATTTATATAAAAGATCAGAGGTGAGATGCCACTACAAGGCTATGCAGAACACCTCATTTCTCCTTCTTCTTCTTCTTTTCCATCATTCTTATAATGAACATGTATACTTTAAAAAGAAAATACTCCTTTCTTTTTAAGGTTGTGTGAACATTTTTAAGGTTGTGCCAAGATGCTTTCATTCAAAAAAGCCTTTGTAAATACAGAGTAGAATATACAACAACTTCATATCCATCTTGGGCTCCTCAACCAGAAGCAGCTAGTGGTACTATATATCACAGAATCATAGAAAAGTCCTCTGACCAGGCACTATTGAAAAAAGCCTTGCTCCATCATCTTTTCACTCTCCCTTCAAGTATTTATATACATGGATGGGATTCACCCTTGAGCCTTCTCTTCTCCAGGTTAAATAGTCCCAGCTTGCTCAGCCTTTCCTCATAGGAGAGATGCTCCACTCCCTCAATCATCTTTATGGTCCATTGCTAGACTCTTCCCAGTAGCTCCACATCAGTCTTCTCCTGGGAAACCTAGAGCTGAATGCAGCACTCCAGATGAGACTTCACCAGTGCTGAGCAGAAGGGAAGGAACACCCTGTTTGTTTGGCAATACTTCTAATGCAGTCAGGATACCAGTAGCATTCCATACAGCAAGAACACCACTTGGGTTCATGTTCAACTTGGTGTCCATGAGCACTCTCAGGTCCATTTCGACCAATCTCCTTTCCATCTGCATGGCCCCCTGCAGATACTGCTGTGTGGGGCTCCTCCTCGTCAGTTGCAGGACTTTGCACTGCTTGCTGAGCTTGCTGAAGTTCCTGTCAGCCCATATCTCCAGCCTGTCAGGTCCCACTGGATGGCAACCATCCCACCTAGATGACCTATCAGTCACTCCTCCCAGCTCTGTGTCATCAGCAAACTCACTGAGAGTACACCACACCCTGTCATGAAGATGATTAATGAAGATGTTAAATAGGACTTGACTCAGTATGGACCCCTGGGGTACAGCACTATTTTCCAGCCTCCAACTGGACTTTGCACTGTTCATCACCACCCTCAGGGCCCAACCATTCGCCCTGTTTTCAATCCACCTCAGTGTCTGCCCATCCAGCCCCTATTGCAACAGCTTGAGGGGCTATGAGGCTCTTGTAAGAGACCACATCAAAGGCCTTAGTGAAGCCCAGGTAGACACTATACCACTCTCTTCTTCCCCTATCTACTGGGGCAGTCATTTAATTGTAGAAGTTTACAGGTTGGTCAAGCATGACTCTCCCTTGGTGATCAGCCACGCTGATTACTCCTGATGACTTTCTTGTCCTTCATGTGCCTGGATATGATTTCTAGGATTAGCTGTACCATTAGCTGTACCATTACTTTCAGTGCCTTAACGTGAAAAGTTTATCCATAAAGATTCCTCTATGAGCTGATGACTTATTTTTAGTGAACAGCCTTTATGAACTGAATGTGCAACCAACTGTTTTTATCAAAGTGGTTTTTTTCTGTTTCTGAACAACAAAACCAAGTATGCAGATTAAACTGGATATTGAGCAAAAGGCAAAAACAATTGAAAGGGTAGCTGTGAGCTTGTTCTTCTCTACAACCCATCTGCTATTAACTGTACAAGGGTACTGGGAGACAAATAAAGGCAGGAGGTGGGAGGAGAAAGCTGACCATCCTTTTTGAGTGAAGAAAAATGTAGGAAGAAATATAGTGAAGAGCACAAAGGGCTGGATGAGGACAGTTTCCACATTAGCAAGTTACTACTCTCCCTTCTTTTTCACAATGAATCACATGCAAATGATTCTGTCTTGTCATACAGCAATTCTGCTTGAATTGTTTACTATCTAGAGTAATTTATATAATCTCTCTAGTTACATTATTCTAAAGGCAATAAATTCTTTGGAGCCAACCTCCTCCCTTTTCTTTCTGTGAGACCAAAGAAGCCTTCATTTTCCAGCTCTTATTCACACATACAGTTGACTATAAAGTTTGCATATCACAGCAGGTGCCCACGGACTTTAATTTTTTTATTTTTTATTTTAAAAGAAAGGAAGAAAGTTTTACTTAGCACAACAGAATCAAACAATCATTTAGTGTTCCAAATTGAGTTTATTCAATTTTTTGTGCTTTTTTTGTTAGCAATTCAGTATTTTTCCTTGCTTTGTGTTAGCGTCTACCAAGAAGTGTTGCTAAGACAGCAAGGGGCTTAGAGCATGTGACATACATGGAAAAGATGATGGGAATGTGTTTATCAAGACTCAGAATAAAAAAGGGAGAAACAAATCTTATTCTTGTCCTCAACAGAGTGATTACATTAGAAACAGAAACAGTTCAGAAGTAAACAATAATGGACATGATTTGGAAGATATGAAATTCCAACTAGATACATGAGAATTTTTCACCACTGTGGTTGGTCATGCCTGGAAAGAGTGGGGGATTCTCTGTCCCTGAGGATTATCAGAATTTAAAATTACCAAGTCACAGAACAATTTAGATTGGAAAGAACCTTTGAGTATGAGTCTTTATCTAGCATAAAGCCCTGCTCACAGTGAGGCTCAAAGAGGCTTACACAGAAACTTCTCCACTCAAGTCCTGAACACCTCCAAAGTTCCACAGCCTCCATGGGCAACTTATTCCAGTGTTTGACCACACTGCAGGTAGGTAAACAAAACAAAACAATCCAACATCTCATCCAAATTACACATTACCAATATTGCAACTTCTGTCTGCCTGAAACAGCCCTCATACCAAAGACAGGAAGTGAAAGCTGTAGTCTTTAAACCTTGGAAACTTTAACACATACCACATTCCTCCCTTGCCATTTCTTAAGAAAGACAACTCTGCAAACTTACGCAGATTTTGCCTTCCACCTCAAGATAACTAATGAATCAAGCAGCAGTTTACAAAGCAAGCAACATAATCCATTTCATCACTTTCGAGAATTTGAACTAGTTTCAGAAACGTATTATCAGTCTTTAGGAAACTGAAATGAACTACAGTAAAGAGGAAATGAGAGCACAGCAGTCAAGAATATGTATTTTACCTACAGTAGTACAGAAGTATATAGCAGTTTGCTGAAGAAAAATATATCCACTGAAAGCTCTGCAGCTGCACTGGCTTGGATTGTTTGCAGCAGGAAAACTTCATTAATTTTATAGACTCAAAAGACTCCATAAAATCAACTTTTGCATCAAAAGGCTAGAAGCATCATATGAAGTTAGTGCCACAACCATGAAAATAAGGTAACAGTGCGAGACTGAAAGATTTCCCACACCTTCAGGACTTTTCCTTCCAGAACAAAGCTGAGGCAAAGAAGAAGAAAGACAATTCAGTGCTGCCAAGGTAGTGTTCCTCATTTTCTGTCAGCGCATGTCACCATCCCTTCCACAAAGCTCACAGTTCAAAACCTAAGCAAATGCCACAAAAGCTTTGCACCTGGCACAGTGCCAAGGGCTCCATGAGCAGGGCAGCGCAGCACCACACACTTGCAGCTGCACGGGGCTCACTTCTGCAGCACCACAGCCCCTGGCAAGCTTGTGGGAACTCTGTGCTGGGCAGCTCTGCACACAGCATGGCACCATTCCAAAAGGCTCTCCAGAACCCTTTCCTGGGAAGGAAAAGCACCGAGAAAACCTACTGGACTTCAGGAATATCACACATTCAAAACAGACACCGAGTGCCCTCACTTTCACAATGAACTCTTGGCTCCACTGAAACAACTGTGCCTGAAGATATTTTCCACCGCTTGACATCACTGACAAAGATTTAGGTTTGATTTAAAGCTGTTCCACAGCTTAGGCAGAAACTTAATGATGCAAAACCCTGCAGCAGGGTTTTCTGGTTGGTCTTCTTTCCTGAACTACAAATGCCCAGATAGTACAGAAACAGTCCCTGCCTGCCTGAGGGATTGACTGTGTCTTTTCAGCAACCAGTGCTGCGACTGCGTGCGCTGCCGAGAAGGATGGTGACAGGCAGTAGGTGAGCTGCTCTTGTTACTCCTCACCAGAAGGGTACAACATCTTAGCCACAGTACTCCTGGCTACACTGTCAGCTGCAGTCAGCTTTCCTCACTGAAACCGAATGCTTTCCTACATCTGCTCCTTCAACCATAAAACTTCAGTATCTAACAGCACATCTTCCTAGAAAAAGTTGCCATGGAGCTTTCTTTATGGAATTAAAATGTTCGGGGAGCCTGCAGAATCAGCACCAACATTCATAGTCTCAACAAGGTTTTGAAAATTATTGATTTTTGGTAAATAAAATGGTAATATCCACAACCTTTGTAAAAATGAGAACCGAAAAATGACGGTAACATGGAAAAAAAATTTCAAAGGGAAAGTTTGCCCTTTTTGGGGGGGAAATTGTACCAGAACTCCCTACCAAAATTGCATTTACTTTGTTTTTAAATTCATGGGAATACATGCACATGCATTAAAAGACTGCGGAAAGTCAGAAACAGAGATTGCGCTTCAAAAAAATTTGGATTTCATTTGCGTTCCTTCAGTTTAACACATGCGCAGACACACACACAAAAAAAAACCCAATAAGCAACTTCAATAATGCCAGAAAGTAACATCATTTTAACTAATCCTGGTGAGGACTTTCAGTGGAGTGGTTCTCAGTAACCCCACTCAGGTTATAAAACACTGCACATCCAAACTCTATATACAGTACCTAAACTTTCTTACCAACTAGGAGTCCAGCCAGAGCTAGAGCACAAGACATCAAAAAGATGCCTTATATGTGACATCACTTCCAGTAACAAATTCACATTAATCTGTCAAATCTGCCTGACCCAGGTCTAGCTCCATCAAGAGAAGACCATGTAATGTCCAGCCATAAGGGCAGATCAGGTGTTGCCCGTATGGCACCTACAAGAGACTCTTTCCTTTCCTCCTCTCTAAGATTAGCCCCTTCCAGTTCTCCAGCATTTCAACAATGCAAGTCACTACATGTCCCAACTCATGGGATCTAGCAGCCTGATTAACACGACCTTCCACAAAGTTAAAAACAGTGTGCCAACACTTCCCTGAGGAAGAGTTTTTCATTCATATTGGTGGTGAAGGCAAAATAGAAAGGGAAATCTATTATTACAGAGTCACCTTTTCATTTCAAGTGAGGCTGTTCCTGAATACTTCTGCAATTTAATGTTATAACCAGTCTTTAATGAGACTTGTTCCAAAGCTAGATGCTGTCAAGATAAGCCTTTCATAGACTACAATCCCTCTTCTTCATTTTTTTCATGTATTTCCTGAAGAGCCTCTATTCATCCAGTGCAGCACTCCAATCAGAAGAGCTATGTTAACACACCTGCACAATCCCAGTGAATCTCTGCGACTAATTTGCCCTGCTTTCCCCATATGTCAAACATGAAATTGGTAAAGTTGGCTTTTGCATTAATGAAGTGCCCGATTATTAAAATAAAAAGTTAATGAATTGGGAGTTAATAAAGTTATTGGTTTATTTTAAAAAGTTATAAGAGTTCATATTTGAATGTTTTAATGTTAACTGTTGTATCTGAGTTCTAAACAAGTTTCAGAAGTTTAAGATTTGTGAAAAGATCCTGGATAATTGTTGAAATCATTTCTGAGGACGGGCTTCATTCTAAGGAGACAGACCCTACCCCCACAGCCAAAGGACTGTTCTTAGCACCTTGTCACTGGACACCATGACAACGATGAATTTTAACGAGAAGATTTCCCGCCGAAAACCCCAGGTGACATCACCCAGAGACTGCCCCCTAGCAAAAGACGAGCCATTGGAGGAAAGACCTTACATCACCCCTTGACTCGGCCGATCACCTCCGACCTAAGAGGCTGGACAATGGGGGAGAGGGGCGGAGAGGGGTGGAGACAAGAGACTATAAAACCTGAAGCACGAGCCCCAGAGCTCGCTTTTTGCCTACGCTGTGCCTGCCCCGTGCCTGCTCAGTGCTTGCCGGGGTGCTGTCCCAGCTTGGGACTAGCCTAGGCAAAGCCCGGTGCTGGGATTTGTAGGCCTGCTTTACAAACTATTTTTCTCCTGGAGCAAAACCAACGGAGGCCCAGCACTGAGGGTCTTTTTCAGGTTGGGCTCCATAGCCGTGCTGGCTACTAAGGGTCTCTCATCACTGCGTTCCCGGGTTATTTTCTTTTAATTTTGAAATATAATATTAAGGTGTTTGTGGGCCACCTAATAAACACATTTTTCTTTTAATCCTAATTAAGAGTTGTCCCCATTTTTGACACCATACTACATGCTTTTGTGTGCAGGCATTGGAGATGGACCATGTCCTGCTGCATTTACAGAAGGGCAAGAGCCTCCCTTGTCAGGCTTGTCACCTAGACATATCTGCTCTGCCCCATATGATCTTTCATCTTCAAGTTATGGTAACCTTCCATACCCAGTCTAATAGTCTCCTCAGCAGATCAGTAAGCCTAGTTCATAAAGAGACTCTTGGTTCCACTTTGTTAAATTTATGCCATCCCTGCTGAGTAGCCTTCATTTCTCTGGTCCCAGAAGCCAAAACCCCAACTTCAACAAAAGCCATACAGTCCACTTCTGCCCAATCTTTCCTCCTCCCTGGATTGGGAAGACAAGATCTGAGCTCCATACGCATCAGCCTCACCCCTAGACCTCTGTAGTTCCTCTTCATATACTCCAGGTTACCTCCAGAGCAGTACTCTTGGTACCCACAAGGAAGAGGAAGAAGAGGTCCATGTTAGGAGGCTGGACAAACACTGGCCAAGCATTTGCAACAATCCCAGATCCCGGCACCTACCAAGCAGTAAAATTCCTGAGACATCAGGTGAGATCAGAAAATACATGCCTTGATCATCCACGAGAAGAATCTTCAGTAATTATCTGTGATTGGTACCCATTACTCCTGACTCCAGGTACAGCACTGTTGCCAGAGTATAGTGTCACCCATTACAGAACAGGGAAGTGTAATAATACATGAGATACTCAGGATGGCAAAATCTTCTGTGACTGTTCAGTCAACTCTTTCCAGATTTTTACTAACACACAGCTCATGCTAAGGCCTGATGTAACTACAAATCTGTGGCCAGCTCTCATTCGACCAAGGATCCTCAAAAGAACCTGTCTGTCCCCACAGTGTGAGACTGTGCCGGTCAACACTATCACTCATTTTCCCTTTTTTGTGTGAACACTAAATTCAGGCTCAGCTGACTCTGACGGGTCTTGTTGATCCTCACCAGTGCTCAGGATACTATCAGGATACTATATGTATTCTGAAACTGAAGAACTGCAGCTGGAGCAGATCTGTGACTTTTTGTTGCCAGAAGCCACAAGCTTTCAGCCTTCTCTATCTCAATATTCTCTGTCCACTTGGTCTCCAGCTGTCACTCCTTCCTCACTTTGTGTAGCTTGGATTTTCCACAAATACCACATCAATCTCCTCTTCATCTTCTCCTGCCATCTGGAATCTCAGGACCTTGACCACAGCTCATCTCCCACAGGAGTGGCCACCACCACCCTGACCTCCAGGAAGACACAGGAGCTCCCTGAAGCATGCAACATGGATATAGGACTTCTTCCTAATAGAGCCAAGGACTCTGATGTGCTAATGGCAGTCCTGCAGACTTCTTCTACATCTTAATGGATGTCCATGTGCTGGACAGTATGTCCTGCAGCTTTTTCAAACTGCCACTGTATAGTCTTCAAGCAGACCCATACAGTCTTAAGTGGAATTTCTAGGCCTCTTTGCACTTCTACTGCAACAACTGTTTTGTCTCATTTACCACACTCTGTGGGCTGTACTCTGGCTTCCTTGCTCTTGCCCTAACAGGTACATTTTGGTGAGAATACGATCTTGCCCACATCAACATCTCCCTGAGCACCCATCACCCAGCTTTTAAAGTGCTGCTGCACTGCCCGGTCACCCATTCTCCTCTCACCATGCCTCTGACTGGACTGAGCCCTGAACAACCTGATCTGCCTTTAAGTTAGCCCTCTCATGAACAGAGGGTTTGAATGAGATCATCCCAGACCCCTTGCGCTTGAAATTGTTCTGCATTTCTATGTTAAGGACCCTAATGAATATACACTGAAGTTCAACTGGTTTTATTTTAACAGCAAGCAATGACCAAAGCAAGGATCTCTTTCCCTGGTGGTGTAGAAATGCATTCAGCATTGTTATGGCACACAGCTTTTGCAACAGGAAAAGAAAGAACCTCAGTTTTGCTCTTTGCAACCCTTGTGTAGAAATGAGGACAGTTAAAAGGCCCTAGACTTCATTTATGTCAGTTTACAAGTTGTCGAAGTTACATGGCCTGCACTGTATATTCTATTGACAGATCATTACCAAGTGAGCTAATAAAGCCACTGGCTTCATTAACCCTTATTGCTTTCCTCTTGTTTTTCTTCCTGTGTGGCAAAGTCAATCATACATGTTCTGTTGCAAGATTAGAAAGCAGCCTAAAATTCACTCAGTTTCAATGTCTGGCTGCTGAGCCTTCTCAACCACATCAACCATAAGCAGGGATTTTTGTAATTCTACAACATTCTGCAGGAGAAGAAAAAATTAACAGAAAAAGATAAAAAAACTTCTACCATTTCTATCACAACAACATGCACTAAAATCCTCATTGTCTGATGTGAGGGTAAACTTTCCAACTGTCCTTCTGGAGGAGTGCTTTCCCCAGGCTGCCATTCAGTCCAGACATACTGCCCCTGCCGCCTGCCTCCCCAAAATACCCAGTACAGAACGTAAGAAGCTAAGATACAAAAATCTCCACATGTTGCTGAAGTATTCTTATCCACAAGCTTCACTTAATCAAGCTTTCAACTCCTTCCCTCCTTCTAATATGTTTAGAGTAATACGTCAGTAGTCACATAAAGTTTTCTGTCTGAAACCTGAACCAAATCTACATGACCTATAGCAGAGTTTTACAGAGCAGGGCACACACTACATGGCATGACTGACTTACCCCAGAACTTTTAAGAAAAGCCTAATGTAACTTTGTCTAACCATACAAAAAGCAGCACAACTTAAAATTTCCACAATATTGACTTCCCAAGGTAAAAATAGCGTTAGAAAGCTTGTATAGAGATTTCATATATGCACTCCTGGGT
Source organism: Eulacestoma nigropectus (assembly GCA_013397775.1). Taxonomy (NCBI): domain Eukaryota; kingdom Metazoa; phylum Chordata; class Aves; order Passeriformes; genus Eulacestoma; species Eulacestoma nigropectus. The sequence continues at coordinate 1,511,258 of VZTE01001278.1, read as the reverse complement.
TACAGGAAGAGAGTGGCCATCTGTTAATTTATTTATTTTAATGTCTTTAACTGCCAAGTTCGTGGGTCATTTTTACCATCCAGGAACTAAATTAGCATCACAAAACAAACATGAAATTTGGTTTTACACACACACACACACATGCTCCCAGTCTGCAATCCTCCTCCTGTTTAAGCTCTGCTTCCTGCCCCTTACTTTTCCAGGTATCATAAGAAGATATTCTGATCCCCCTTTCGTACTGAACATCTTGAACAGTCAAGCCTCACACTGCTGGCTCATACTCCCTCTGCTGCTGGCACACTCATATACCTCTGCAGAACCTGTATGATACCACGCTGCATCTGCAAAGCTTTCTCATCCATGTCCCCCACACAGAAAGAGGCAGTTTCCTTAGTAGCAGACACAGATCATTTAAATGTCTGCCTGCTGAAATACCAAAAATGGAATCAGGAGTGAGGCCTAGAAGAATGTACAAAATTTGAAGTAAGAACCCCTGAACAGATGAAGAAGTTATTCAAATTTACTAGAGTAAGTGAAGAACAAAAAAGAAGGTTCAATATTTTAAGTCTATATCAAAATTACCATTTGTTTTAAATGAGAGTACAAGAGTAATAAAATAAAATCTTGTACAAAGCTGACTGACTTTGCAACTCAAAAGAGATCTTTCCACTTGATATTTACACTGATCATTTGTAGAGAACCAGTTTCTGAAAAGATCACATTTTCATTCACAGCTTTACAGGCAAAATTCAGGAGTATCACAGATTTTAAGCAGATGAACTAAACCGACAGAACTATGCAAGTATAGTATCTAGTATCTCCTAAGATACTGGAAAAAAGCTTGACTAACCTGGGCATCTAAAAGGACAACCAAGCTTATGTACAGTATGCTTTATAGCTTCCTTTTCACATACAGAGCTTAATACCAATAATTTTAAAATTAAAAAGAAAGAATATTATAGCTCTGACAGACTTGGAACAAACAAGAAATAAAGACCAGACCACATGATAATTATTCCCAGATTTCCAGTGTTCTGGGATTCACATGGTGTAATTAAATGTATTTTAAGATGCCTTTGCTTTAGTCTTTTTGGTATTTTGCAAAACATCTTGTAACTTTTTATTGAGGCTCTAAACTTAATGTCCTTCTACTCTTTTTGATTTGGACACACCACTCTTCATGAATGTTTCATTGTTCTAAGCATACACAAGAGCTCAGGATATTCCTGAGGTGCTACTAGGTGGTAGTATAATTCCTAGAAGGAGCAATGACAGTGCCACACAAGAATATACAGTAGTGCAATACTCAGCTGTTGCATAGTCTTTGCTCCCATTCTGCTTAGCAGTTGCTGCCTTCAGGCTCATGGAGAAATTGGATTTGTGGATTGTAAAGGGAAGCAGGTGAACATAACACTGCAGTAGAACAAAGGACAGGTAGAAACAATCTGTCCATTAGATCAGTAACATACCGTTACTCCAGTTAAACCTGGGCCTTTTCCTTCAATTAGTTTATATATTTCTTGAAGTGCTTCCTCATCACTTTTGCCTTTAAATCGCTTCTTGGAGAGTTCTTGAAGAGCTTCCTTAAATTGCTCAAAAGTAATAGTTCTTACAGACTTTCCCCTGTTGAAACACACAGCAATTGAAAGAAATTACAAGAGAGCACAAAAAGCATTCCAAGAATAGCAGAATGGTTTCAGTTTACCGTAGTGAACAACAGAAAACTGCAACAGAACAGGAAGGCCCATGCAGCCCATTTATGGTGCCAAATAAAACATATCCCAGGAGTATCACTTTTTTTAAAATATGTAAATCAGTAGGATAGCATTTCATAGACTTCCCTTGATAAATGTTCAGAAATAAAGAGGAAATAAAGGGACTGGGTCTACTGTCAAAACACCTGCAGCTCATCAAATGAAATACAGTCTCATTTGGTTGATCACTTATAAAGCCTGCATGTATAAGACAAGAACTGAAGCATCTTAGGTAAGTGTTTTTATTTACTATGTTTTTATTCCTCTTTGAATAACTGGCTATCATATTATTTATAAGTCACTACTCATGTATTCACAAGTAAATTAAGAATTATTCTACTATTGCATAAAGCAAACTATTGAAAAGCATTTAAAAACTTGAAATTCCTCCTCAGTTGAAGACTGACAAATTTTTAAACTACAAATTTAAATTCAATACCTGTTTTCCTTTGTAGACCATCATCTTCAAAAAACAGTCACAGGTACACAGAAAACACAATATAGTTGTCTGATAAACTCATAAACCTCCCAGAAATTTGGAGCTGAATACTTGCTGTAGTTTTCACTAATAGGAAGACCGTATTTTCACATTAGTAAGTTACTTACCTATATTTACTTTTAATGGAGAGGATTTTGCTGTACAAGTGTGTGGTGCAAAATCTGATGAATGGGAAAGTCACACTTTACAAACACCAGTTTATACTGTCACTCATTTCTGCAGATCTTTTTTGGTCCATCACACCAAAGGGTTCAGTTGATAGAACTCTTACAAAGCGTTCACTACAGAGATGTGTTTAACCAAAAGGAGGTTAATGCATGTCTGTTGTCTAGCATTTTAAAATATTCCGTTTAGGCAGGAGATAATGTTGCAGAGTATATACTGTTCCACTCAATTCCCTAATATTACACCAGTTTTAGTGTTCCTCATTTTAAAATTCAGGTATGAAGCCACGGCATTAGTAAGTTTACTCACCATTTTAAAAAATCCAATTATTTTTAGTTTTTATGAATTACAGCATACCACAAACCACACCTTTTCCTGTATTAGTAAATTACAGATTCTCTGATCTTTTGAATAAGAATTTGCACCCCAAAATTTAGCCATATATTTTGAACTAAAATTTAGCAGATCCAATAGAACCATTTTGAAAAAGATGTTTTGATACTTACGCTGATATAATCTTAAATAGTACCATCTTCAAAAGCAGAAAATGTTTACAACATTACAAAACTCTCAAAGTTAAAGTAATATTTGAGAGTCCACGTTGCTGGGAAACATGCTACTACACAAGATTTGTTGGCTGCTTGAGCATTTCTTTTTATGCCAATTTAGAGAACATTTCAAGCAAATCAGGGGAAAAAAAATAACCAAGCACTACCACCACACAACCCAGACCAGTCCTTTCAACAGAGACAGCTGTTTATATAGGAATAAACAATAGATGCTAGGATAGAGAAAATGTGCACTGACAACGGAAATCTCAGGCTAGAAAAGCAGTACATAGAAATCTAATTTTAATTCAAGAGTCAAAAAGACCATTGTGAAGAGCAATTCAGCTACATGTCATGGATTTATCTTTGATCTTCTCTTAGACACCTTCAGTGGTCAAATCCCTCACAGCTGGAGGATGACTCCACTAATGAAAAGGGGAAGTGAGATTTCTGGTTTAGCAACCAAGAGCTAGAAAGTGACTCCTACTTCAATTAACTAAACAAAAAATGAAATTTTATCCTAGGCTTTTAAAACAAGGAGAAATTGGTTATTCACAACAAAATTCAACACCAAGGGAACCCTTTACATAATTTTTTGTTACTAGCATTCTTTATTTTCAATGCAGCCCAACATATGTAGCAAACATCAGCAACCCCCGTAAAAATAAATTTTCTGTGTTTCTTGACTAAACATTGCTGTTTGCAACAACTTGTCTGCTTTAGGTAAAGTACGTGCTGGAGTATCTCACTGAATTAGCTAGTAAGAGAACATCATGACAGGAGAAATGAAGAATATAATCCAGCATTTCATTAATCAGAAAGACACGTAGAATGAACTGCAATTAACTACCTGGAATTTCTCCAGGATTCTCATTAATAGGATTAACATCCCTCTTCTGACGAAACACGTCCAAGCTACTTTTAAGTAGCTCAAGAGGTCAAGACTTCATTTTGTTTTGCCTCTCATTTAGAAAAAGAAAGCATTGGCAACCACTGCAAAGCTTCAGCATAACAACACCCTAAGGCCCTAAGTTCTCTACAGACTCACAGCCAAGTCTAGCATACAGGCCTTGCAAAGCACACAGGTTTAGCTTGGATCATCAGTCAGGATCATCGCGATGGGAAAGAGAATGACCACTTTCAGCAAAACAAGCAGAAATTCACGTTGACTCGTTTATTTTTCACAGAATATTCTGAGCTGGAAGGGATCATAGAGTCCAACTCTTAAGTGATCAAACTCATGACCTTGTTGCTATTAGCACCATGCTCTAACCAAATGAACTGATCTCAGGGTTTTAGTAACACATGAAGAATTTTTGGTTGCACACTTATTAAATAGAAGAGCATAATTTTTTTGTGTGAATTAAAAGGAAAAATACACAAATATGGCTGCCAAGAAGAACAAAGAACATCTGGTCTAAGACACAGGTATACCTACCTCTCACATTTAGTCTTTTCCCTGTCACTTACATGGGGAAAGAAAATGAGTGGATTTTTCCCCTTCAGCTTAAGGTACAACCGCAAATTGTACACATATATGACCAATGTGGCGCTGCAGCTAGATCCCAAAAGAGAAACAAATGTGCATTGTAGCTGATATTCTTTACCAGCAAACAACATTAATTGGAGTGATGTTAAAAATAGGATTGGGAGTGAAGGAATTTTTACAACTATATCCCAAGTTTCCTAAATAAAACAGCTTTAATTTTGAAATTTGTTAGCTTTTTCTACACTCCAAAAATATCCCCTCTCGCTCCCCCATCTATTACAATATTATCAAATTCACTTGTAAAGCATCATAATTAACTCCAAAACTCTACAGTTGCAACCTATGTCAAGTCTTGTGGAAAACCCCAGGAACGTAACATGTTCTGGAACTTTTGGTATGTGATGTATGGTACACGTATGCCATGTACCAGCATCTAAATTACCAAGCAGCAATCCTACACCCCTCCTGTCTCTAGAGATAGGTCTCAAAGAGCTCTGAGCAGTTGCTGTCATCATGATTACTAACTAGAACAGCATGCTCCCCTCTCTTCTGTCTGCACAGTCATGGGTTGAATGTATAGGAGATCACTGACAGAGTAGGTAGAAACGACAGAGGAAAAATCTTTCAACGAACCTTGATTTACACTCTCTCCAATCCAGGTCCACAAAAACACCCTAGGGATAATGACTTGGGAGTACTATTGGATGGAAAATTGGACATGAGCCAGCAACATGCACTCACAGCCCAGAAAGCCAACAACCGGGTTCTGGGCTGCACCAAAAGCAGTGTGGGAGCAGGGTGAGGGAGGGGATTCTGCCCCTCTACTCTGCTCTGGTGAGACCCCACCTGGAACACTGCATCCAGCTCTGGGGTCCCCAGCACAGGAAGGACATCAACCTGTTGGAGCGAGTCCAGAAGAGGGCCACAGAGTTGATCAGAGAGAAGGAACACCTCTGCCATGAAGAAAAGTTGGGAGAATTGGGGTTGTTCAATCTGGTGGAGACATGGCTCCAGGAGACCTTACTGTGGCTTTTAAGGGGCTTACAAGAAAGGATGGGGGCAGACTTTTTAGCAGAGCTGTTCTGATAGGACAAGGTAATGGTTGTAAACTAAAATAGGGTAAATTCACACTAGATATAAAGAAGACATTTTTAGGAGGGTGGTAAAACATTGGAAGAGGTTGTCCAGAGAAATGGTAGGTGGCCCATCCCTGGTCAAGTTGGATGGGGCTATGGGCAACCTGATCTCATGAAATACGTCCCTGCTTACTGTGGGAAGGTGGTATTCACCTAGATGACCTGTAAAAGGCTCCCTCCAATGCAAACTATTGTATGAAAAATTATAATACTATGAACACTGCATAACACACAAGGCTGTCATACCCCCAGTTTATTTTCACCATTTTTAATGCCCTGTTCACATTCAGGATACCCCTTCCTTATACCAGCTTTTCAGACCTCATGAACTAAAGAAAAAAACCCGAACCCATAACCCCCAAATAAACTAATTCCTTTCTATTAAGCAACTGCTACAAAGAATTAGCTTCTTTGTGTATATTTATAACTTTTTTTAGACGCTCATTATAAATATCTCGTTTCCATGGGAATAACAAAACAAATATATTCACTTCCATTTTCCAAGTGTTACAAGCTCAAACAACTTGTCTACAATTAAGTATGCAAAGGGTAATCGCTCAGCTCTTAACACTCATCTCTTAGATTTAGCATTTCAGACAGTTAGTATAGAAAGAAGAAAAAATACTGTACACACACAAAAAAAAAAAAAAAAACCAAAAAATTAAAAAATCAGACATCAGAATGAAAATTAAAACTGACCAGAAAATAACACAAAATAGACAATAGCAACAAACAAGGGAAGGTACGAGGGAAAAAAGGTTTTTACAAAACTAGGTGTCAAAGTTGGCCACTTCAATGAAAAGAACGAAATATATGAGGGACATTAATACTAAACTTTTTTAAAGCCCTGTACTTCAGTATGACACAAAGAAACCTCTATGTTTAGAAAGGATACATTCTTACATACTGTTCTATTTTAAGCTCTGCTTCTTGCAACAAACAGAATTACTCCAATGCATCATCCTTCAGTGGCAGAACCTGTGTTCATGGTACACTAATGACAGCCTCCTGTATCTATGCCTACATTTGGGAACAGAACGAAAACACTCAGAAGAATTTCAGGAAGCTTCCCATCACTTCCCCTTCTTAGATAAGTTTCTCCACACATGGCCACTACATATTGGGATATTCTGAACTGCAGTTTGATATCCGCAGTTTGCTCTTGGGAGCCCAAGTTCGCCTATACAAAAGCATCAGTTCTGTGTCTGGACATTAGCACAGCATGCAAAATGCAAAGTATCAAACACTGGCCCAAAGTAGATTGGAACAGCAAGTGATGCAGTTTTCATTTGCAAATATTACTACTAACAGTGCCTTGAATTCTTAAGTGTGAAAGTGTACCACTGCAAATGGATACTGTGGGCTTGAACACTATTTGGATTAACAGTTGTCCACAATTTCAGCTGAAAAGCTACACAATTACACTCCACATACCCAATACACAAAATCATTGACTAGTATTAGAAACCTTCATCTCCACAGCACTAAAATAGCTCAGTGTTAGTACAACAAAGTCTACAACTTAATAGGTCCTGCTGTAATCTCCAAGCTACCAAAAGTCATCCCAAAATCCCATCACAATGGGATACTTTTCTATTTTCTTACATTGAAGATAGGAAAGAAGATGTAGAATTACTGACAGAAGCTTCTATTTCTGTTAGCATGCCAGTGAGGATTATGGCAGGATACAATAACCAGGACTGTTCTGCTGTGGAAATTGTCATTTACTCACAAAGGTCTAAGGAGTACAGTAGGTCTGACAAGGGTCTAAAACCACCGTAACTAGAGGTGGGAGCCCAATAAATGTTTTTCCATTAACTCTAACAGAAGGAGTTTTGTTTGTAAGGTTTATTTATTCTAAATTCACCAAGGACTTGGGTGTCTTGATCAACTGAGCAGTCAAGTAAAACTCAACAGCATCTTTTCTTGTAAATTAGAACAGGACTTTGGGTATTTCTTATATTTATTCCCTTCCCAAGGCAGTCTAATTCATTCAGAAAACAGAATGAAGGACTATGCTGGCAAGAGAATGCGTGAGCAGCTTATTTGTCACAGTTTCTGACTTACTGGCACAATAAGCCTGATCAGGCTATTTCTGATTTGCCACTATTGCTCCCACATCTACATAGGCAACTGCTAACTACTACTAAGAAACACTTCTAAATTATCAGAAGTTATCATTGAAAATTATTCAAATTAATCATATAAAGGCATCATAACTGAGAACAACATCATTAGTAAAGCATTTTATCCTAAGGGCTAACCAAAGGCATATTTCCTAATGATATTTAGCCCCGACTTCAAACTTCAGCTGTCTCTCTTTTATCTTAACAAGCCATACTAAAAACTCACTACAGCTGAAACTTACTGATTTTCACACAAATATTTTTCTTATTTACACTTTACAGCAGCAACTTTATTATTATTACTGTTACGGCCCAGAGTGTTCAGCCCTCTTTGTTTAGTAGAACAGATACTTTCTCTTCCTTGCTACTCGTAAAAACACCAAGTCTTCATGATATGGTCTATAAACATAATGTATGTTGATAACAATTGCTAGTGGTATTTGCATTGTACACTTTGACAATCAGAAGGTACCAGAGACAAATTCAAATTCCTTGAAGCAAAATAGGTTTGTACTGGTCTCTGCAAAATACAACACTCATCTAACAGGTGTATTTTTTTCCAAGAACATCTGCTGTAACATTATCACCACAAAGTCCAAGGCTCTTTAACCAAGAAGCAGATTATGCTGCAGGGCTGGTGGTTTCTTTTTGTCTTTTTTGTGGTTTACAATTTTCATTTTCTCCTCTCTTACACAGCTCCGAACTTCTGCTGGCTATCAGAACAGTAATTCATAGCCAAGAAGTCCCACACTAAAGGTAGGTCCCTAGGTAGCTAACCAGGCTGGTAGAACTTTGCAATCTAATGCAGTATTTAAGATATCCTGTGAAGGGTCTGTTTTTTGCTATGTATCAGTCAAGAATAAAATTTTAAAAAATTAGATCTATAGTGCAAAAAAAACTTAAAAATGAAAAAGAACATTTTCTTGGATAAAACTGAACAATGTATGATTAACCCAAAGCACAGGCTTGTGTACAAATTTTACAAATATAGCTGAAAACAGATGAGCAAATGAAAAAAGCTACTTTAATACTGCCAAGGTATTTGCACTGTACTAAGAGCTCTAAAGAGATGTGGTTAAAAAAACAAAATTAAGGTAACAAAACTTCAGATATCACCTCACATCAGACTTCTGCCCAATCAGTGGGTAAAACTGGGATACTGAAATTAGACATCTGTATGTTGATGAAAGTAGGAGTAATTTGGCAAATTGTGAGGAAAGAAGCATAGAAGATAACTTCAAAAAAACGATCCTAGGAAGAAGCTACAATGGGGTGGTCACTTCTGGAACACAGGCACCTTTGAATGCAGGGCTATTTAGCACAAGCAGATTCTTTTGAGAGAACAACTGACAATGAAGACACCCAGATGACCTTCACAATTAGTCTCTCTAAGATAGATAGCATCTTGGCCAAGTCACACTATAGGAGTTGGACTAGATGGCTTCATATACCCCATGACCACAAGGGAACGCCATTATCAGTTTTCCAAGAAAGAAAAACAAGGCAAGCACAATGCGAAATGCAGTACAAAATTCTCTCACTATATCACTGCAAATAGTCATGACTTACAGAAACCTCTCTGGGAGTGGGTCACAAGGGCAGAACACCTCAGATCATCCACTCAGGAACTGAACCTGGAATGGCCAGTTTTCCCTCCAGGTGCTTTTTGTCTCATTAATGAGAAAGGGTAAAGCAGAATATGCTCAGTCTATTATAAGTATCCGAAACTGGGACAGCTGCTATGCTATGAAAATCTGAAGCAAGACGATGTCAATGACTCACTAAACCAGCAGTTGATACCTTTATTAGACTTCACTGCAACTTAAATATTTTAGGCTTCTTTTATGAAAACTCTGCTTTCTGATACTAGGGTTAACACTTCTCTCCTCTTGACTTTTTCTTCTATCCTATGTGCTTCCTGTGTGCTTCACTCATGGTGAAAATTAATCTCCTTTAAAATAAAATCTGAAATTTAGAAAAAGACAAACCCAACAGCTATGGGCCTATCAGATTAAATAGTATTGGGAAGGGAACGAAGGGGGACTGGAGAAAGAATATGACTTGGCAAAAACATTAATAAGTAAAAGCTTCCAAAGGAAAGCAAATCCCAAAATGAGTTAAAGGGGTTAAAGAGATTTAATGGGATTTACAGAGGATGAGGAAAAGAGAAAGTCCAAGCAGACAGCAGGTCTGATAGTAATATACAGCTTAGACGAAAAGATTGAATTAGCTAAAGAGAGTAGCAGAATCCAATTATTTCACATTTGTTTGAGGTTTTTTTCAGTTTAAGAGAACAAAAATAATGTTACATTTGAATATTTAATAATGAAGATTCATGTAATGGTTAGCTACTGATAAAAAGAAGTATTAGGAAAACTCTGTGAAGCCTGAAGAAAGCACATGCCCCCAACTTACATCAAAGGAGTCTGCAAGTGTATCTGGCATGACAGGCATGGACCAGAGTTTGGAAAGAGCCAGAAACATGTGCTACCAAGTAGTCTGGGAGTACTTCAGCTTTTCCTTGTTATAGAAGAGAGATCATCCACCTTCTGGTTGTCAATCCTGTGGACCCTACACAAAGAATGTAAAAACTGTACACACACAACAGATAGAAGACAGTAATTTTATCACTCCTTAGAATGCTATCTACTCCTGTGAAAGAATCCAATAAATGATAAACAACCTGCAGATAATGTTGTTCAGTAACACAGAAATCCATCCCTTGGGTGTATGAAGGACTGATACCATTTGACAGCACAATTTGGGTGGAAGTTAAGACATTAAAGGACATGGCAAGGGTGAGTGAAACTAGCATGAATATTAGCCGAAGTACAGAAAGATGTAGGAAATTAGGAGCAATTAAAAAAAAAAGGCTGCAGATTGGTCTTAGACACAGATGGTAGGGGACAAACTAGCACTGAAGCAGAAAGACAATGCCTCAAAATTAGGCTTCTGGCATATATGCTGGTTTCTTCTCTAGAAGGCTCAATTTATTTGCTGTTCTGTTCGGTTCTTGTCATCTTAAGGAAATGCACTAGGCTAGGCATACACACAGACCATAGGGGAAGGGACCAGAAACTAACCAGAATGTAATAACCCAATACAGTGTACAGCTGCCAGAGACACTGCTGAGCACATCCAAAATACAAAAATCCAGGAAGATGATGTGATAGTGCTCATTAAGTCAGTCTCAAATAAATAAATTAATGCAGTTAAGAATAGTTGAAGATCTACTAATCAATCTTAATAGCTAATCACTTCATCTGTCAGCCTCCCCCAGGCTGAGCTTACCACACAAGCTAGTGGTAAGAAGCTATTTTCATATAATAATACTTACCATTTTATCTTCAGAGAGCTGAAAAAGCTGATACAACCACTGCAGTTTCAAAAGCTCCTTCTGCTGTTGAAGTGCAGGGGCTTAGGGCAAAGGCTTTACAGCTGAGAGGACGGCAAAGAACCAACATCACCTGTACTTTCTCCACCAGTTAAAGCAGTGCACATAAACACACTGCCTGATAACCCAGGGAAAGAAAAGTAGGATACACAGACAAGGCATCCCTCTACAGCTCACCAGCAATCCCATGTGAGACAAACTGACATGTCTCATTCATGTCCCAGAACAACAACAACAAAAAAAACCCGCATTTGGGTTCATTTTGATTCTCTCTCTTGATTTCACACTTAGTGTTAAAATATTTGATTAAAAATGAGATCAATCAAAGTAAAATGGAACAACATCCAACACAAACACTGTTGAAAGAAAACTAGAACATTGTGACAAGCCGTGACCAATAGTAAGGTCAATGCTGCATGGCCAAACATCCTCTAAGCAGAAGTGAATGCATTTGTTCCCAAGCAGTTAATCCATAAAACCTATACAAAATTGTTCATAAGTATGACTAGAAAAAGATTCTCAAGGACAGCTTTCAGATTACTAGCTATTTTTCAGGACTTCATTTATATTACTAACCTGAATTTATATAAATACATGACATTCGGAGATAGGAAAAGAGACACAACCTAATGAACTTTCCTGTTAGAACCCTCAGGCTTTTGGTAACCAGTAGCCTTCCTTACTGCTTTCTCTCTACATACAGCATCAATATTTTGACTGAGCTGACATTCAGGGAAGACATTACCTTTTTTCATGAGACCAGTTAACCAAGAAAAGGACATGACATTTGACAGGGGAATAAAAGGTGGAATTTTCACAATAGAAAACAGAGTTACATAAGACAGTGCTGTTTTTATTAATGATACCCAGAACAGAAAAGCTTCATATCTAAGAACTAGATATTGAATGGTTATATGGTATGACATCCCACTCGATTTAGAGAAAATTCAAACTCAAGGGGATAAAAAACAATGGCATTATTAAATAGGACTGGACACAGTAACATCTTAACTCCTTAAGTCTCAAGATGTTAGAGCTTAAATTATGCTTTCATTAAGAACTGAACTGGACTTTGAAAGTAAACCATTGCACAAGGGACAGAATAATAACTGAATCCAACTCTTTATTATGGAACAATAGTGATCATCCAAGCTCCTTTCTAGCAACATATTACCCAAAAATTTTTCTCCTCTTAGTTTCTCCTTAAAATTACATTAAAACAAAAATCCCACTTTCATGTGCTACTAACTTTCCTGGAATTTCTTTCTTGTTTTCCTCCTCAGATTTTGTGATGTTTCAGCAAAAAGCCTAGCTGTGTATCCTTATAATGTCTAATATTATGAGGGATTTTTAATTCCCATTTAATAACTGCCAAAATTTTTAGCCATTTTTCCTACATTTAGCCAATTCACATCAGAGCAGCATGCAAAGTACAATGCCAAATGGTGGCAAGGCAAAGCGTGAGTATTGTGGGGACATGTTTTTAAATCACTATGAAGCACAAGTAAAACCACAAGTACAATTTGAACATTTTATTGCTTGTTCCTATGGAGAAAGATGTCTGGATCACTGTTTCAGTGAGGCCTCTGACAAAACTCCCATTCTTATTCAGAAATTACACTGGTCAATATAAAGAAAAGAGGTCCCTGGCTGATGACAAGAAAAATGAAGGAAAAGGGATGAATAACACAACCTTGAGTTCATACAGAGCATATTCACTCTACTGTTCAGGCATGGCAGGTGTTTGTTAACCACCATACTGCGCCAGCATACAGCAAGTCTGCTTGTATTTCTTGGCCAAGAAATTCAGAAAGCGCTGTCTGATAGCTGAGGTACCCAGCTCCAGGACATTCCTCCCTCCAAGTAAATATTTCCAGTTGCAGACTAGTTTTCAGTGAGTTTTTTGTGAGAAATGTACAATATCATTTAATACTATACATATTTTTCAAAAATAGCTTTGCATAGTTATTTCTGAAACATAATTTAAACATTAAGCAACACAGCTTGATCTATTTGGGAACTGCAGCCAGCACAGCAGACAAGCTCAGCAGTAAGCAACTCACTGCTTACTGAAATGCTACTGTGGAACCCAGAGTAGCAGTCCAAGGTGGAATTTTCCTTTAGAGTTTAATTACACAGACTTTAAAACCAAGAGTTTTATCACATTGTCTCAATAAGAAAATATCGTCAGACGGTTTTACAACAGCAACATTCCGGTTTTTCAAAGGATTTCACACAGCTGGATTGTTTTCCATGTCTAATCACATCTAATCACAAGAGCAATTTCTGAACCCAGTGACAGCTCAATGATAGTGAACTCTCTAAGTAAAAAAGTGTATGTTTGTGGGAGAGGTTGTTTCAGTGATTCTGATGACAGGGAGAAAACATGGATGTATATCTGCTAACATTTTTTGCTGGCAATATGAGAAGGTGGCAGCATTAAAAATAGACAGCTGGCGTTAACTGACGCCAGCACGATCTCAGTCTGTAAGAGTCATTGACCATGGTTGGAGATAGAAAGGTGTGAAATCCAGAATGGCACACCAACTGAAAAAAGAGAAACTAACTAGTGTTAGTCCATATCCATAGGTCACATGCAGAGAAAAGCCACAAAACTGTTTGCCATAACCAAGACCAAGGACCAAATCATGACCTTCAAGAAAGGAGAATCTAGACTACAGATATGCACAGAGCACAAACCAGACATTTTCCCTTTCAAAGAAAACAAGATACATAATAGAAATAATGAATAAACTGCATATTTCTCCCCTACTAGGAGATTGCCTTCCCATATGAAAGGGAAAATTAGATGGTCACAGCAAAGCTCTAAATATACAGTCCCCAGTCTTGGAGAATTTCCCATTTATGTCTGTTTCTTGCAAAGGAGATTTCACTCTTTGTTAAAATGACAACATTCACAATGATGTCCTGCTCCCCATGTCCTTCTTATCTTCATGTCTTCTGAAACTGCAGTTAGAGATGCAATTGTCTGCACTGGCAGCATTTTCATTTTACAAAACAAAAAGCAAGACAGAAGAATAGGTAGACTGTGGCCGAAACAGTCTCTTAAACAGTTTACAAATGAGAGTAGGAGAGTATTTGAAGAGGTATCCACTTGAAGAGAACAATACTATTTTTAAAAAGTGCAGATGGGAAATGTTAAGGCTAAATTATAGAGCAGCAAAACCCATGTAACACTTGCACATGAGAGCACCTCATTTCTTCTACAGATCCACAAGTCTAAAGCCATTTCCATATGTCTGCTATTGCCAATGCAGAGAATATTCTTTAATAAGGTCCTCTGCTATGCCTTTCTCATTTCTCCTTACCATGTCTTGTGGAGATAGATACCTACCTTTGCACAGCTTAGGGAAAAAATAGCTAATGCATCTGATCACTTATTTTGTATACCTCAAGAGCCATCTCTAGGCACTTTCCATCTCAACACAAGGTTGCTGAAATTGACAATGCAACCATCAATCTGAATGAAGATCCCCCTACTAATCATAACCAAGAACAACTGTAGGAAGCTCAAATATACCTCACAAGTAATAAGGGCATGCCTGTGAGCTCAGAGATCTAAATAATTCAACATAGGCAAAGCAGTGATTGAAGAGAAAAAAGTATAGGGTTTGCAAAGCACTGAGTTTTATCCATCTCCTGACAAAAAAAACCCAACTCTAGGGAAAGAGAAAGCCTGCCATACAAGTAGCTACAATAAAGCTACATCCAGCTTCAGAAAGAAGCCATTTTGACTCCTTGGCTGAGAGAGATTGATCCTCTCTCTCTGTGTCCAAAGCAGGGAACACATTTTCCAAATGGAACTCTGAGTTGTGCCACAGAATCTGTAGAACAGTCCATGCCGATAATGTCTTGGCACTTTGTGAAAGCTATAAACAGAGAGTGACCAAATTCTCTATGGGGATCTATCACCTTCTCGGATTAAAGATCTGTATATCAGTGTTTACAGTGCTGACTCATGTACATCTGAAACCAATCCAAAAGAAAGGCAGAAAATTATGACAGTTGATACCAATACAGATATTCTCTCATTACATCGCACTTCTCTATTCAAAACATGCAAAAGTTTACAATAAACGGAGGTTCACCCACAGAGTTGCAGACATCATCATCACAAACCAGAATGATAAGGAACAACTGGGAAGACTCCAAGATGTTGGAATGAATTGTGAGAGCAGAGAGGAGACTATAAAAGAGCAAGCACACACTCTTGGAAATCTGTGACTTATTCAGACCAACAGCTACTGAAGGAAGGTATCGAGCCAGTGCTGGGTAAGATGTGCTGCCCTCTTGATTTTTGCTTTGTACAAAAGGGTACTTCCTGTTTCATCTACAAACACAAATTAGTACTTTCTTACACTAGCAATCTCCAGCAGCTCTCAGTTACTTACATTCAGAAAATGAGGCTTCACATCCATTTTTCTTGGATTATTATCTCAATTCTAAAACCAACTTTTTCTTCAAAGCCTCTGATTTCACCAGCAGAAGATCCAAACTGTCATCCACTGACATGTTGGTGCAAGAATATTTAATGTATCTATTCCCATAATGTTTTGTGTAGAAGGGAGAGTTTTCTAAACAGTGGGCAGTTAATGGTGCAACTAGTATTAGACTTGGGTGCTCTTATTCCAATGCATGTCAGAAAACTGTCTTACTTTCCAGGTATATACTAACTTATTTGTGGTACAAAATCTTCTGAATGAGGACCAGCGATGAATTTCCATGGGATCTAACTCAACATATGGGGTCTCACCTTCCACCAGCAGTGCCAATAGGATAGATGCCATTCATAAGCAAGTCAAGTATATCTTCACAACATATAAAGCACAGCTGCAAGCTGGCTCTTGCAAGAAAACAGGATGGTATGAAACCGACAGATTAACACAATGCCATGAATATATACACAGTTCAGCTCTATGTTTTGTGTTGCATATACCAGCCTGTGCAGGTCTACTCTGAAACCTCCCAAAACACACAACTGACAAGCATCTTTGCAGGGTTACATGTTGGTCATTTTTATTACAGAACCTCTACATTAGGAATGTTTATATAAGTAGTCAATTTAAACTAGCTTAAGTACTTGATGAATGTATTTATGGTCATTTAATGTCTCATAGTAAGGACAGCAAAACCAGTAGGAATTCAATAGCAAATGTTTCAGACTAATGCTCTCCTTCAATTACTTAAAGTTTGACAGAGTAGAACACAACCAAAGCAAGCTTTATGCGCTCCTGAACATCTTATCCTACACCTACAGAGTACCCTACAACTACATGTCAACAAAGCTCTGAGATTACAGCTACAAAAACTACTATGTCTTTATGCCTTCCTAATCCGCAGCAATTATTGGGTGTCCACCCCTTTTGAGGCACTAGAAGCCAAATACTCTCACACTTCAAAAGCTCAAAAAACTCTCCAGATTTTCAAATGGAGCTCAACAAAGATGACAAGCAGAAATTCTGGCCAGAAATCTGCTGAGTACATGCAAATCAGGTACACTCTATATGCTTCATTTTCTTAAACAACAGCATATGACAATCAACAATGCTGTTGACAGGTCAGTCAATACTGTAACTCCTTTAAAAACCACTATGTATGTTGCAGAAGCTGTGCTCTTCAGTAAATGACTTCTTCCAAGATTAAGAGATCACACCTGGGGCAAGCACATACAGGAATCTAATCAACACTTGGCCTTACCACTAACACTTGGGTAGCTGTCTTAAGAAAGTATGTCTTGTCATCTTCTTTATCTCAAAGCTTTGACAAATGGAGTTAAAAAACTTTCAAAAAGAGCAAATGTCATGTTAGATAATATCACGTCAATGCCCCTAACATTAAAGAAGTCCAGTTCTCTATGGGTAGTCCTTAAGTCTGACTGCTCTTATACACCTCTACCGTTTACCTCAGGTTATCATCACTTCGTTGTCCACCTGGACTATGGCTTTCACAGATTAGTATTCAAAGACAATGACTGGGTGACACAGGGTAGCATCTAAAAGGGAAATAAAAGGAACAATCTTCCAAGCATGGATGAGATACTGTATTGTTGGGCAAAGAACACAAAACTATATCAGGAAAGGAATTATCAAAATTGTTCAAAATGGCCAGTGTTGACTGAAGCTGCAGTCAGCTGGATTTGCAGGTCAAACTCAAAACCAGAATGTTAAATCAGCACACAGAGTTCATCCTATTCAGTACAAAAGTAGGAAAACCAAGCAGCTTATTTAACTGCCTAGTACCCTCTCTATACCTTTCTCCATCTAGTTAGAGGAGTCCCAATAGGCCACAGTCTCTTGTCTTGAAAAAAAAAAAAAATCATCAAGCTAGTTCTGTGCATTTTAGTTCAACAGATTTCCCAGCCATGACATCCACTTCAGCACAACATAAAGCTCTCCCATTACTCTAAGCTCAGGTGAAGTGATTAAAAAAAAAGCAACCTGTCTGGAAGAAGACAGCACAGTTCCAGCTTTTCTGTAAAGGTAAGGAAATAAATTTTATTTGATTTTACTATAAAGTCTTGGAAAAAAAGTCATGCTACTTATGTTTTTTTAATAAAGGATGAACTGCTGAAACACATGGCAAAAGCACTGGCTCTCTCGGTGTCTGTTCTACAGGATCTACTAAACCGAATACTCTTCATTGTTCTTTTTAAACTAGTACCAGGACTTACTGGGAACAAAAAACATTTAATCAGATTATAGTCATTAATTTTAGATTTGCATTCACACCACTCATTAACTCTAATTATTAGCATTAAAAATGTCCTGAACTCAAATCTCAGACATTTAGTTCACTACCATTTTCATCTGACATCTAGAATTAAAATTCTTTATTTCTGGATATACACAGGACAACCACCTAATAGAGTGGCTATCAGCTACCATATGAGGTAAGTATTTTCTTTTACTATAACTACCCTTCAGTACTTTCTCGTATTGTTCTGTTAGACTTGAAGTCTATCTCTCAACCTACAAATCTCTTTAGACTAAAAAAAGACAGAACCTATAAATGTCAAATTATCCCCTTTTTTCTTATTTTTCCTATTTATAGGCTCTTTTAAGAATATCAGCTCACCTGTTAAATTTTTTTGCTGAAAATAAAAAGGTGCCAAAAAAAAAACCTCAAATAAAACATCCACCCTAGAAACTCTCTTGTAGAGCTGAAAACACTAATCAATGCATACTGCTTAGAAACCTACAAAACCTTCGCTTGGCACCATGTCAAATGAGAATAGTTTGACACATGCTGATCTCTACTTGGATTACAAATGCCCCAGGCATCTATTTCCACATAGCATCCATGACAGAAAGAAAATGTAAACAGCCTAAATTTGGAAGAAAGGTTGCTTACTACCTGTTTCAAATTGCAACACAGGAAGACAGTCCATAAGGAGTATAGGGCTCCTTGTATTCCCCTAGTGACACGAACTCTCTTAGTGTGTGGCAGCAGGAGCTGCTGTGCACAGGACGTGACAGGAGAGCTGATGGTAAATACTGAAGTCATCACTTTTAAGGCAGCCCATACCACAGAGGCTTGTTCTAGCAGAAGCAAACACACAACACCTTTTTATGAAATACAGACTGCATATAATGATGAGTAAGATCTGCCCACCCTCTACTCTATGATCCTCTCGTCAGTAGCTTCTCGTTCTACTCTCACACTGGTCTGGGTCAGATAAACCCTCCATTCTCTGCACTATCAGTTCCATTCAGAAGTTTAACAAACACCACTGCACAATGAGTAACGAATACCTCGAATAGCATGAAGCAGCTAAATCCAGGGTTAATTGGTACTGCCCTGGGAATTGTAATGAGTATATCTGGAGATCCTGTATACCTGAAATAGATGCCAAACAATAAGCACAAACTCATTTTGTTTTCTCATACAAATTTTTCAGTTGTGCTGGAATGAACTACTATTGTGTTACAGTATCACTGTATTATTTGTTGTTAACTGAAAGAGAAACAACTTATCTTGTACACAATTATAATGATATGAAAGCTATTAGTTGCATCTTTTACGTATCATTAAAAATGTCATATTGAGAGTACAATAACTACTTGTTAGCTTATTTTCATTTTTAAACAATATTTGCAACTGAAAGGCATATACTAAAGATCCAAGACATCTGGGCAATGAAGCAAGTGCTGTCATGTGTCATGAGAGTCACAGCCTGGTGCCAAAGATCACCAGTGTTCTGCAGCTGTTGATGCCCATGATCACAAATGGCACTAAGTGGTACAATGCTCTCCTGTATCAGCAAAGACAAACAGATGAACTAGCTCCTGCCCACCAGATAATGGTGGTGATTTATCCTTTTCCTTAGTCTTCTACGTTTCTGCCTAGAAAAAGAGCACTCCAGAAAATTTTTTGCTTTTCTGAGCATCTTAGTACCACAATCTGAAAGATTTCCCACACCTTCAGGACTTTTCCTTCCAGAACAAAGCTGAGGCAAAGAAGAAGAAAGACAATTCAGTGCTGCCAAGGTAGTGTTCCTCATTTTCTGTCAGCGCATGTCACCATCCCTTCCACAAAGCTCACAGTTCAAAACCTAAGCAAATGCCACAAAAGCTTTGCACCTGGCACAGTGCCAAGGGCTCCATGAGCAGGGCAGCGCAGCACCACACACTTGCAGCTGCACGGGGCTCACTTCTGCAGCACCACAGCCCCTGGCAAGCTTGTGGGAACTCTGTGCTGGGCAGCTCTGCACACAGCATGGCACCATTCCAAAAGGCTCTCCAGAACCCTTTCCTGGGAAGGAAAAGCACCGAGAAAACCTACTGGACTTCAGGAATATCACACATTCAAAACAGACACCGAGTGCCCTCACTTTCACAATGAACTCTTGGCTCCACTGAAACAACTGTGCCTGAAGATATTTTCCACCGCTTGACATCACTGACAAAGATTTAGGTTTGATTTAAAGCTGTTCCACAGCTTAGGCAGAAACTTAATGATGCAAAACCCTGCAGCAGGGTTTTCTGGTTGGTCTTCTTTCCTGAACTACAAATGCCCAGATAGTACAGAAACAGTCCCTGCCTGCCTGAGGGATTGACTGTGTCTTTTCAGCAACCAGTGCTGCGACTGCGTGCGCTGCCGAGAAGGATGGTGACAGGCAGTAGGTGAGCTGCTCTTGTTACTCCTCACCAGAAGGGTACAACATCTTAGCCACAGTACTCCTGGCTACACTGTCAGCTGCAGTCAGCTTTCCTCACTGAAACCGAATGCTTTCCTACATCTGCTCCTTCAACCATAAAACTTCAGTATCTAACAGCACATCTTCCTAGAAAAAGTTGCCATGGAGCTTTCTTTATGGAATTAAAATGTTCGGGGAGCCTGCAGAATCAGCACCAACATTCATAGTCTCAACAAGGTTTTGAAAATTATTGATTTTTGGTAAATAAAATGGTAATATCCACAACCTTTGTAAAAATGAGAACCGAAAAATGACGGTAACATGGAAAAAAAATTTCAAAGGGAAAGTTTGCCCTTTTTGGGGGGGAAATTGTACCAGAACTCCCTACCAAAATTGCATTTACTTTGTTTTTAAATTCATGGGAATACATGCACATGCATTAAAAGACTGCGGAAAGTCAGAAACAGAGATTGCGCTTCAAAAAAATTTGGATTTCATTTGCGTTCCTTCAGTTTAACACATGCGCAGACACACACACAAAAAAAAACCCAATAAGCAACTTCAATAATGCCAGAAAGTAACATCATTTTAACTAATCCTGGTGAGGATTTAATGTCTAGTCTTCAATGAGACTTGTTCCAATTCACTTGTAAAAAAGTCCTCCTGAACTTCTAGATAATAGGAAGAACACATCAATTAGGCTTTCCCAAGTCAACCCATTGTTGTTCTTTTAAGGAAAAACAAACAAAAAGGTTGAAGAAAGATAAAAGCCACATCAGATGGAGCACAATTCCATTCACAAACATCACATCCCAAGCAGACCACATCTAAATTCTTTACTAGTTTTACACACATAGGCAGATTAAATATATATAATCGCAACATATGTAGTATATTAATCCTCTTTACGAGATGAAGGATTTCTAGCTCACATCTACATTTTAGGAATAAACAACATACATACACACACACTTTTTTCCTTATGAAATTTCCACTCTGACTTCAGAACAAGAAGTTAATTTCTACTGCCTATACAGGAGCACAAAGAAACTTATTTTTATCCCACAGGTCACCATGTACCACAACCAGCCACCCGACCATCCTGGTGGCCCTGCACCAGACCTGTTCCAGTGTATCAATCTCTTTCCTGCACAGGAGAGCCCCAGACTGGGCACAGCACTACCGATACAGTCTCACAAACCCAAGCTAAAGGGAAGGATCACTTCCCCAGAGCTGCTGACCACACACTGACTCATGCAGCCCAGGATCCAGCTACCCTTCCTTGCTGCCACAATTCACACTCACTGCAAGGACTGCTGTCACCTCACCTTCCGAAGTTTCCCATCTGTGCTAGTTTTGGCTGGAATAGAGTTAATTTTCTTCACAGTGACTAGTATGAAGTGGTATTTTGGATTTGTGCTGAAAACAGCGTTGATAATATAGGGATGTTTTTGGTATTGCTGAGCAGCACTTACACGGCTTCAAGGCCTTTTCTGCTTCTCCTACTGCTCCTCCAGCGAGGAGGCTGGGGGTGTGCAAGGAGCTGGGAAGGGACACAGGCAGGACAGCTGACCCTAACTGACCTATGGTATAATCCATACCATATGACATCATGCTCAGCATACAAGCTTTGGGAAGGAGGAAGTGGGGGATATTCAGAGTGATGGTCCTTTAAAGTCACTATTCTACATGATGGAGCCCTGCTTTTCTGGGGACGGCTGAACACCTGCCTGCCCATGGGAAGGGATGAATGACTTCCTTGGTTTGCTTTGCTTGTGTGAGCAGTTTTTACTTTTCCTATTGAACTGTCTTTACTCAGCCCATGAGTTTTCTCACTCTTACCCTTCTGATTCTCTTCCCCATCCCCCCACTGGTGGGGGAAACAGAGTGGCTGCATGGGGCTTATTTTCCAGCTGGGGTTAAAACACGACACTGACACCATCACAATCTCAAGAGCTGCCTCCCAAACTGCTGGCCCACTCTCCAGCCCATACCTCACCAATTTGGTGATGATGTGACTGGGGCCAAGTCCTTGCCATAATCAATGTATACTAACTACACCCCTTTACCCACAGTGTCAGCCATTTCATCAGAGGTGAATGATTAACCTCAAGCAATGAGGTAAATCAGGCATAACCCATCCCTGGCAAATCCATGCTGGTTGCTCCAAATCACCTTCTTGTCCTTTGTGTGTTGAGAAAGGACTTGCAAAAGGATTTACTTCACAACCTCCGTGGGGACTGAGGTTATGCTGATTGGCTTGAACCTTAACTTTCCTCACTCTGTTTCTTCATGCATGGGCTGTATTCCTTCCACAAAGTCTCTCCCTGCTTCTGTCTCTTGTATACCTCATTCTCATGGCCCAGCCCAGTCAGAAGCTCCATGCTAGACTGCTGCCATGCTTGCCTGACTTCCTGCACATGGGAACGAAACGTTCTTGTGCTCTGATGAAGCTGCCTTGAAGATCAACCAGCTCTCCTGGGCACTTCTACTCTCCAGGGCAGTTTCCAGAGAGAAAATGAAGAGGCCAAGATCTCCTGTTCTTAAGTTCAGGTTTGTAATTCTGTTGTTAATCTTGATCATTCCTCTCAGGATCTTAAACTTCACAATCACCTGGTTGCTGCAGACAAGTCTGCCTTGTCCTCTACATCTTAATCATCCTCCACTTCAATCCATGAAATCAAAGTCTACATTGAAATTTAACAGTCTGGAAAATACTTGCTTGTTACTTAGTTTATTTAGTCAGTAAAACTATGGCAGATTTCACATAGCTGCTTTTATAAATGAAAAACAGGTAGTTTTAAATGATGGTGCAATAGGCTGACCTGCAAAAAAAAAAAACCAAAACAACAACCAACTTCTACTCTAAGCCAGTAGAAGTTCCTGTAGCACACAAGTGGAATATGCCACAAAGTGTGGCAAATACCAAGCAAGCTGCTATATATAGTACTGTGTATAACATCATGCAGCATTCCATATCAGCTGGGAAATGAATCACTCACGACCGTACCTATAGGTTTTCATGTGATGTCTGCTCATGCAAAATGGTGTTTTTATAATACTAATCAGCAAACATCATTAACAGGTTAAACATTAAAATGTATAATTTACCCATTATACATGCATAAAACAAGCCTGTGTTACAGCAAGTGAATTTAAAACCACCTTCCTTCTCATATGCAATCACTGTTTTCCTCTTAGAATTTATGCCTCTTGGCAGAAGAGGGAGAAGAGTTGCTTTGTTTTTTTAAATAAAAAGCTTTTGAAGGATAAAGTGCAAATGGCAACATTACATTTGGCTCTTTAGGCAAGAAAGGCAATTGGATCTTAATTTCAACTAAAATACAGATGTGGCAAGAAAGAACACTTTCTGTTGAAACTTACCTACATTTCTACCTAAAAATGCACAACTTCACAATTTCCCTGAGACCTACCAGAACAGATTTTGCTCTGCATATTGTTCTATATCCACTTAAAACTTACTTCCTGATGCAGACATATTAAAGTACAAAAGTTAACTGTTATGCCTACTTCATGTATAAAGTAGGATTACAAAAATCCTTTTCTATGTCACTATCAAAAAAACGTCTCCAGTAGGGATTTAAAACACAGTTTGCAACTACTATGTGCTTCATTTATATATAAAGGCCACTTCATACCTATTTACAGACTTCAAAAATTTAAGAGAGGCTTCAGCAAAAATCTTGTTAAAAACTATTTACTTCAGAGAAACCTCATGGATAGATACTTGTTTTGAGTGAGCTCAGGTGTCAAAGCACTAGCCCTTTCAAATTCAGTAAGAAAGCAAGAAGCATCATACTTGTTCAATACAAAGAAAAGACAACAATTATAGTACAGCTGACAAATGGGGAAAGCATGTGCTCATTCTTGCCAAGAGTTTTCTTGCCAGCTTCTGAGAGCAAACATTACCCATTTCAAGTCTTGCAGCCATGGTGAAGTACTGCTGCATTAAGGGCCAGCTGTTCTCAGGTGGAGGCACTCCTGCAGAGACCTGACTGACCCAGGCTGTGGGAATTAGGCTAAACAGCCAAGTATGCAAGACAGAGAGAACAGAGCACGGGTAAGTCTGCTCAAAAGTCAGGGCACAATAAAGTGTGTTGTAAAGATTCTCCATGGGAACAAAACCTTTCTTTCTCAAAAAGATGGAGGAGAGTTTTCTGGCCTTTATAATACACGGCTTCCTCAGCAACAAGAAAACATGTCAAAGCAACATCAGGAACTACTAATGGAATTTCAGAAGACAATTATGCTTTCACTTGATCTTTTACCAAGAATATTTTAGAGGGCAGGGAGTAAGGTATATTTACAAAGCTTCTGTAGCTTAACTAATCTTCAATAACAATCCAGTATAGAACCACAAAAATTTGTTTAAAATTTAACACATAGTAACATCAAAACAAACAAATGTTTCCATGGAGATGACTACCTAAATAAATGCTCACAATGGATCCAAGGGCTGACGTCACCCAGGCCTGCCTGCAGCCATAGTAACATGCCAGTGTAAACAGAAATATTTTTATTTTTCTATCTAATAATGTCATAGAATTAGCAGTTTTATGGCAGTGCTTAAAACATATTCTTGCAGTGCTGAGTGGTAACACTTCTAAAATAAGACCAGAGGTATTTATATCGGGGCTATTACTATTACTATGTTAACTACATACAACAAGTGGAGTATGCGTATGGCATAGCTAACATATCAAATTTCCCAGAGCAGTTGTTGACCCCCAATAAACGAAGAAATTTAAGTTCCTAAGGCAACATACCAGAATGCTGGTCAGAGCTCAGTAGCATCTATTATTCTTGGGTGTTCTGCTTTCCTTAATACAAAAATCCTGAAGTTCTTAGACTGTTGTGTCTCACAGTCTTGCTGGAATAAGAGTGCAGCCACATGCTGCTTTTCATACCAAATGCAGAACCCTTCAGTGCCCTTCTCCTCTGTCACCAATGGCCTTGCTTTCTTCAAGGCAACAACATTCACTAAATCCATACTTGCACTCTGCAAAGCACCACACAAGACACACAGCCAACAAACTTTTGGAACTCCAGAAGAGTACCAGAAAACAAACAGTTAATGAAGAAATTCTCCAAGGAAGCAGGCAAATGTTTCAGCTACTGAAAAGATACCCATGGAATTCCCACTGTCATGAAAAACATGCATCTTCAAATGCTACTGCATGTCTGCATATTGTATGTCTCTAAATTCAGTAGGCCCGGATTGCATTATCACTTTTCGTTAAAAAAATATAAAAGAAAGACATCTACACAAGGTTCAGATAGTATGTGAAAAATTAATGCTTTGAAGGATCTAATATTACTAAGATATTTATACTAAACCCCTACATTTTAGCAGAAACTTGAGCTACAGAGAAATTGAAGATATCTTAATAAAAAAAGTTGGAGTACTAGTTTTGATCCCATCACAAATACTTCAGGTACAGTAATTATGAAACCTTCCATTCCCATACAATATGACTGTGACTCTTCTTTGTCTTCAAGTATGGCAGTGAATTTACGGACCAGTTAAAAAAATTACTTCCTATGAAGTATTTTCAAGGGTTTTTCTTTAACAATCATATGAGCCATTTTTTCTGAGAAGAGGTTGCTTCATTTTTGCCATTTACAGAGAAAAAGTTTTCCTGGTACCAATTAGCAGAAGGGATTTTTACATAACTTTAAGCTAGCTTTGAAATTAAAATTTACCCTGCAACCAATGTTACTGTTTTATGTAGTACAAAAAGCATACGAAGAAAGGAGTACAACATCTCAAGCGTTGACCATGAAACTACAAAAAAGAAAGCTCACTGCATAATTACATTTTAAGTTGTGTACACTTCTGTTGGCTTTGCTGCATTTTTTAACAGATTTCATCCCATAAGATATGGTAGAACATTGTTATTCACTCTTCACAATTTCTTTTGCTCTTCCAGGTACAGGATGCATGGAAAGTTAATGGCATTGTAAGAGATGGCTTTATTGTATGCTTTACAACCTAAAAAATAAGAAAAGTTTACTCTTCTACTTATAGAAACTGAGGTCAATTCCAACTGTATTAATGCAATCCAAATATTTGGCATAAATGTAGGTGTTTTTACTCTGCTCTCTAGGGATGCAAATCATAAATATTTATACATGTGGCTACTCTCATAAGCGGGCTTTAGCTTTTCATTTCAAGTAGTTCCATTGCAAAATTCTTTGCTGCTTCATTTCTTGTATTTTCTGAGCTGACAATTTTAACAAACATTAACTTAGATTACAGTCCACCAAATTGGAAGGACTTGTGGGACCCTACAAATTACTATTAAACAAAAATATTTGGGGAGGGGGGGGAAGGGGAGAGATGACCCAATTTACTTATTTTTTTACCAAAGAATGCAATTATAGCAATAATTCTTTCATGTCTACTACTGTAGATTTTTTGCATTAGACTATTCCTTTTTCTTATCCTCAAGTACATACAAATGTTGTGCTCACATGAAGGCCTTCAGGAGACCTTTGATGCAAGATAAACAGACAAATTACATTTACGTCTGACCTGACATCCTCATGCATTCTACACTTATTTTCTTATTTGTAACAAAGGCTCAATGGAATTTCTTCAACCTTTGTAACAACATTAAACTTAACTTTAAATGAACTAATCTCTGAAAGATAGACACATGGGTCCCAGCTTTGAAGAAGTATCACAGACTACTTAAAACTTTCAGAAGTTTTGTTCACTTGGTTTGGCAGAGGTGGAGAAGAGATGTTAAGTCTACAAAAATGCTCATTACTTCAGAGATAAAATCTCTCCTGGAGCAGACAAAGTTGCCAATCAGCGAACAAAACATTATCTTTCAGTAGCTCTTAGGTAAACATATCTCTCATTAATTTTCTTTTTTACTTTACCCTATCAGCAACATTTAGTTCCTAGCTATTCTGCCAGTATCTGTAGCAGAATAAAAAATGAAGCTGGGGAAAGTTAGTAAGACAACAAATGTGGGCTTTATACATAGTAACTCATAAATCCAAAGAACATTTCTACTAGGTTAATTACTTTCTAGTGTCTGAACAACATGTGCCATTGTCGTAAACTCTAGGTATAGCTTCCTAGAAAATAACCCTGCTAAGTACAATGGCTTCCCAGTAACAGAACCAACAGAAAATATGTATGGTAGCTCTAAAACAATGCTACATGGCAATTGTAGTTGGGTATGGCAAACACTTTTTCTTATGCTTGTTGTGCTCCCTGGCTAGCCTACAACTGCTAAAATCCACCAGCCCCATCCCACTGAACGATCACTGTGGCTCATCATCAGAATCCCAGGCTGAGGCTAATCTTGTGAGACAAACTTTAGCTCAACAGCCCAAAACCAAGAGTGAAGAACAGAGCCTTCAGGTAAACATAAGCAGAATTCTTTCTGAGGCTGCACTTCGCACTTTTGGGGGGAGTTGGAGATTCTTTTATAGTGTTTAAGGTTTTACATTTAACACAGATGAGTAAAAACTTGGTTTGTCAAAAAACCATGGAGCTCTGCTTGGAAAAAGCTGCTTGTAAAATAAAAATGAGTTTATTATGTGAGTATGCCTGCTTTGATGCACTACCAAATCTATCATTGTCCTTGAGCTTAGGGTTAAATGTGAAGTAAAAGAGAAAGCAAGGAAAAACAGCTGTCTGAACATGCTTGAGAAATCCTGTATACCCAGCTTATGCTTAACCCTCCTAAGTTAAAGCATATTACTGACACGAGTTCCTACAGCCATTAGATCTTCCCTTTTTAAAACCTAAAGTACTATATGTGAAATAAATGTGATCTAGACTAAAAAGAATTTCTGACACATGCACTCAAGAATAAAAATGTAAAAAATCCACAAAACCCCAACAGTTAAGAAAATGGGGAAGCATACCTACTGAAAGCATACATTTGAAAAACACAGACCTTCCTAATAAAAACAGCAAATCTCAGCTATTGTAGGTTTTCCCATATGCCATTTAAGCAATATAATTGAAAAATAAAATCCTTTTAAAAAAGAAGAATACATAAAATACAAGTAATGTGTACATATACAGGTTGAGGAATGAACAAAAAGTTAACAAACAATTAAAATTAAGATACTTTTGCATTTGATGCAGTTATCTACTAAACTATTAAATACTAGTGTGCTGGTTTTGGCTGGGGTAGAGTCCATTTTCTTCACAGTGGCTGGTATGGGGCTGTTTTGGATTTGTGCTGAGCACAGGGCTGATAATTTAGAGATGTTTTTGTTATTGCTGAGCAGGACTTGCACAGAGCCAAGGCCTTTTCTGCTTTTCATACTGCCACAATGGCAAGGAAAGTGCGGGTGCTTGGGAGGTTGGGAGGAGACACAACCAGGACAGGTGACCCCAACTGACCAGAGGGATATTCCAGACCACATGACATCATGCTCAGTATATAAAGTGGGGAGAAGAAGGAGGAAGGGAGGGACATTTGGAGTGGTCATGTTTGTCTTCCCAACTTGTTACACGTGATGGGGCCCTGCCCTCCTGGGGATGGCTGAACACCTGCCTGCCCATGGGAAGCAGTGAATTAATTCCTTGTTTTGCTTTGCTTTTTTGTGTGGCTTTTGCTTCTCCTATTTAACTGGCTTTATCTCAACCCATGAGTTTTCCAGCTTTCACTCTAAATTCTCTCCCCAGTGCTGCTGGTGGGGGAGTGAGCAAGCTGCTGCATGGGGCTTGGCTGCTGGCTGCGGTTAAACCAGGACAATTAGATAGAGGAAAAGATGGTATGCCTCTTCAGAGAGAAAGGACAACACTTAACAGCAGTCACAGGAGCAAAGTCTGAGAAACCGCTGAGCTAGCCATCCCCCCCCAGAGACAAAGACAAGAACCCCCAAGCTGGGAGTGCTCAACAGCAGCAAAGGGATATGCTGACATTCCCCGGAAGCCTCAGGTACCCGCCACCTCACAATTCACTCCTGCAGAACAGGACTGGATTCCTCCTGCCCCAACAGTCACTAAACCTGATACTTATTTATATGTGCTAATGCTGCACATCTTTTTATGCCATATCATGGGGTTGTTCTATCACTAAAAAGCCCAGAAACTGATACGAGAAAGTAGCACTAAGATTGTATTTATCTACAGGAAATAATAAAACAAATTTTTAAGCCGATCAAAGGCAAAGAAAATTTGAAAATATCACAGATCAAGAAAGAAACAAAACCCCACAGCCTAAACATCCATTTCAAATAAGCCAGTTCTCTGATCGTATACCTAACTCCATCAACACAACTTCCAAGAAAATACAAGTACAGACTCATACAAGGACAAGAGGGTGGGACTGTGCATATGTAGTGTTTTCATTTATCCACATAAGATCCCCAAGGAGAAAAGAAACAAAGAGATTAATCAAATAAGTAAGGTCATTCTAACTATGTATGTTACACTGGACAGCTTTCAAGATTAAAGGTCTTCTCTGCCTTTCTCCACTTTGATGCAGTTTAAAGGGGCAGTGCTTGTAGCAAGATTTTTCAGCTACCTTTTAAGCAATGCAGTTTGCATGTTCTCCCAGCATTACATCACAACAGTTGACTGCACAAGCCACGTAAGTGTTTCTACAAGCTACAAGTACAATTAAGGGACTCCTTTAAAAAGAACGTTTCTCAACACAATGAGGTGTGAAACAATTTAAACAGTTACTGTGGTAATAAAAAGCACCAAAGACAAGATTAACATATCACATGCCAGGGGAATACGAAAGGTGAAAATAATCCAATTCTCCACACAAAGCAAAACCAAAAAAATTATTTGGGGCTTCATACAGAATATGCCATAACAGATTAATTCCTTGTTAACATCTTTCCTTTAATATCTTCTCTTAGATTTGACGAGTTTCTAAGCCTGCCTAGGTTTCAACTGGGGAGAAAGCTTCACTAAAGCTCCAGTCTGGTCACAAAAATAAGATCAGACCACCAAGACAATCTTAATTCATCACAGCTATGAGTCACCATCCCATATTCACCAGCAGTTTGGCATGGCCCTACACTTCAAACCTGAGCTGCTGTTGTGATGAACATCATGACTGTTGTTAGAATATTGACTTTTAGTACATATCCCACCTTAGCCTCAGTCCTTTGAGGCCAAACTTTGGCAAGATCATCCTGACTTCATTCAGGTATCTTTCTGAAAACTTTGACAGCACTTACTGCAGTCCCGTTTACTGGAATAGCCTGCATTTGTCCTGATCACATCACACCTCTTTGTACAGTATAACATATGTGAAACTGAAGTCAATTTAAGATAGCAGGTCAGAAGCTGAAAGCTGTATCTTCAGACCAAGCAACAAAATTTTGTAAAGGAACAAGAAAGAGACTGATTTTGAAAAACAGTGTCACACAACATCTGTAAGCAACAGAAGGTAAATTTATATGGTATCAACAAAACATGGGGGGGAGACAATGAAATTATGGCTAAAATGAACTTACTTGATTTTACTGAAGACAATGTCAACATCTGTGGTTGTCACATTCTTCCCATCTATGATATGACAGTCCTTACATAGCTTTGACCAGTTCTTCCCATGCATTTCTTTTCCTGTGGCTCTTGTATCACCATGGACAGCAAATTTTCTAAAGGCCTCTTCCAGAGCACTTATTTCTCCTGCCGCAGCTCCCTCAAGGGAGTTTGCTGGTTTGGTCGATTTGTCAGCCATTTTGCTAAAAAGACAAGGAGGGTAAACTTATTACATTAATTTGCACTAGACGACTTTCTGTCAATCTACATGCTACAGTCCATGTCACAACATATGAAGAATAAATGGTCTATAAAGTTAGCAAGAACTCACTGCCCTCCACCATCAAACATAAGTGTAAACACAGAACTATGTAACTCTCTGCCCATCTAGGAAAAATTCTAGTACATTTCAAAAAAAAAAAGGCAGGCCAAGAAACTAGGGACACAAAACTTGTTTCACAATCATTACATCAGCCATCAAAAGAACACTTAATATTTGCTTCTTTTCTTTTTTTCTTAAATGGCAATCACCACAGTCACTCTGTTGATTTGACTAGAATTATGTCCTTTATACTGTAGGCATTACTACCTACTTGTATTTCTGAAGGAAAAATAAACATCCCTTTATTTTCTGGACTTCGGCTTTTTAATTTTTTTTTTTACTGAAAAATTAAGTGTTTTTGAAATGCAGCAAAAATATTAATGCTAGAACCCTTATGTTACATTATGTAAGGGCTAACAAGTACAAGACAAGTCTCTCTCGTTATCAACACCATTTATTTCTCAAGTTTATGCCCAAAGAACTGTAGCTATGGAATTCATCTGGAATGAACACATCCATGATGCACAAACACTGAAAAGGGATGTCATTACTGCAGACAAGAACTTTCAGACTACTCCAAGTACATATAGGTTTGCCTTTTAAATGAAACCTTAAACTGAGCAACGGAATACTATTTTCAGGTGTCTTCATATTAAAAAAAACCCAGAAGTGGCAGAAGATGTCACAGAAACCTTTGCCTTCTGCCCATGCACTCTTGGCATGGCAGAAGAGGCACTAAAAAGCGTAGGCACAGGGTACACTGTCTGCCTGCCCCAACAGCTACATACAGACTGTTGCCACAGTCACATCAGTGGTGCTACTACAAATTTTAACCTATAAAGAGATGCTTCAGGTATCAGAAATCTGGCAAATGCTAGATGGGCTGGAAAGCCCATCATACTTACCTGGCCTTTCTTCTAAAGTCCCAGCTGTACAGGGGATGTGACTGACATATGCAAAGATTGGTAGGTATTTCTAGTTAAGGTTTTATTTCTTCATCAGATAGGAAGGTCTTTTGGCTTATATACTGTACATCAGTACAAATGCCTCAGAGCAAGGGAAAGGGTTCTAAAATTCTACCTCTTCCTATATTGCTTAAATTCTGTCACTCAAACAACCATGACATACTCTTTCCTGCACACTGTAACAGAAATAACCAAAGCTACTTGCTATGCAGCAGTTATTGTTAAGCTTTTTGATTAGAAAGAATCTTTTAATTAAAAACACGCTAAAAGGACCTTTGTCCTTCACACTTGAGCAAACATAGCATGGCCAAAGCACTACTGCCTATTTTGAAAATACTCAAGTAAATGCTTAAATCCTTTGTTACATCTTATGCCTGGGGATCCTTCTGTTTTGTTTACACAGTCAGCAGAAGTTTTGGCCAACAAACCAAAATGCTAAATTAAAATTAATATGACAGAAATTTACTAACTGTATCCTGAGAATTGTATGTGCCCCTATGAAATAAAAAGAGAAGCACAGAGGGGAAAAAAGAGTTTGAAAATGTCAAGTTCATAAAGAAGTCTAAAAAGTAACCAATTCACATATCTGTTTCCTTTGCATCCTGCATACTATCCAAAGAAGAGGAATTTTACCTCAAAAAACTTATCTGAAAGCATCCCAACACTGAAACTCCAAAACAAAAAGCATGCACAGTAAATTGTAAGCTACTACAAACATTACAGATGCATACATTTTTTACCAAAATGTGTCTAGATCAAATCTTCTGTTTCATCAGGCTACATTCTTTTGCTACCAAAACAGTAGTAAAAGAACGTAAGAAAAAACCATAAAATACTATTGACACAACATATACAAAAGAGTATTTCATTAAAAATCAGATCATGAAGATCAATGATGTACCTCTATATTCAAGGAAGCTTGACTTCCAAAGGCAGAAGTCTCTTCCAAGCTTGTACCATTTCAAATCAACTGGAGCTGGAATATAGAGCCAGAAATTTTCCCAGCTAATACTAACTGGCTAGAGAAAGAGTATAGATCAGCAAAAAAACCCATCCTTGTAGGATATTAAAAACCAAAGTTACCTTCGTATGCACGTAACAGGACATAAAAATGTGGAAATTTCCTGTGGTGAGGTATACACGGTTTGCATAATTTTGTAATTTTATCTTGTGGCAAATAAACTTTCCAAGGAATTTTTAGGGATAGCTCCTTCTTGTTCTTAGCAATTCTCTTAAGAAGCTATACTCAGGGTGAATAGCTTTAAAAGATACAACAATAGCACAGTTTACAAGCTATAAACAAGAAAACATCTGCACCACTCTGCCTCATCTGAAATTGGAAAATATAACCACGTGCCTACATTTTTAAGTATCTCCTGAACAAAATCTTTCCTTAGCCAGTGTCAGTGCCTTGCTGGCCAATTCTGCTTAATGCTTTGTTGCCTAGAACCATAACTCAACTTTGCATAGCACAGCAGAATTGTGTTTTACTGTCTTATAGAGTCTTTAGTATGACAGCTGTATCAATTGAAAGTATTTTTTACTTACTTTCAGTAGCTAATAAATTAAAACTTTATAAACTTGCTAAAGGAAAAACGCTCAAAAGAACTTATTTGGCCTTCAGAAAGATAGTTCCGGACTTATTTCTCTCACTCATTAATAAATGAACTTTGTATTGGAGTGTTTTGAGTAGTTCTAGATCAGGCAGAACAGACACTACAGAAAAGGCTTTAGTTTTGAATAGTGAAATCTGGTATGCAAAACAGACTCATTTCAAATAAATCCTCGCCATCTAAAACAGGAAGTCAAGAAGAGATTAAAACCAGGGCTCTGCGGTGGTTGCCAAATATTATCAGGGACACTCCTTGTTGAATCATAATTACAGTTTACTTGTTAAAATCCTATGTAATAGCATGAAAAATTAAAAAGAAGCTACCTGGATTTATGAAAAAATTACCTAGTCTCAATTTAAACTCTTCTTTCTTAACACTACAAACAACACATTGTGAAGAGAACTATATTTATTAACATACTATAATTAGAAGGTAAAGAACTGCACCACACAAGATATGAAATTAGACTTTTAATGGGGTCAGCTCCTTTAACTTTTTTTAGTGATTAGAGGTAAGGAAAGAGATCATGTCATATTGAAGAAAGGATCTCTCAAACAGAAATAAAGAATAACCTGTTCGACAAAAATACAAGATCAAATGCTGTTTCGAGTCTTCCTTACCCTTTTTTCCTGGACAAAGGGATCAAAAAGTGCTTGGTAGATTCTGCTAGAAGTAAAGATTAGCAGTAATTTGGGGCAGGACCATAGCAAGATGACAGGTGAAAGAGACAAAAGAAAGTGATTACTCTAGAATACCAAATCTAAAATTCAGTAAAACAAAATTAAGCTGCTGTTTAAAAGCATGAGCTGTGTAGATGCCGACTACCACAATTACAGCTAACCAAAGAAATGCCTTTCATCACCATCCAAAAAGTCTAATGTGTACACAGTTAC
Source organism: Eulacestoma nigropectus (assembly GCA_013397775.1). Taxonomy (NCBI): domain Eukaryota; kingdom Metazoa; phylum Chordata; class Aves; order Passeriformes; genus Eulacestoma; species Eulacestoma nigropectus. The sequence goes on along the minus strand of VZTE01001278.1, from coordinate 1,476,699 downwards.
ATAATACCAACTTCCAGAGCCAGCAAGAAAGAAGGAAGGTGGGACTACCCACCAATACCATCCTCTCCAAATACTGCATGCTCCAACCAAGCAGGTCCACATCACCAAAAGCAGCCAGATAAGAACGAGGTATAAGCAGATGCTAGAGTATAGGAGGTTTGTGAAAGAACAACTATCCCTCCAAAAAATGGAGTTTCAGAAATCCACAGAATACTTGGACAGTTAGCTGTTGTGTTACGAACTGCTATAGTCTGTGTCCTTTAGTAACACAAAAAACCAGTTTTTGTCCCTCCCCTCACTCTGCAGTAGGTAAATAATACAGTATATTATACAGAGATTAAGCCAGGGATCAAACTAACTCATGTTAACTGATGTTAGCCGCTGACACCATGACTATCTTATGCTAAACAGACTGAAAGAGCAGATCTGCATTCTCAGCACATGCCTAAGCCATTAGAAAAAGTCTTCTGGTATCATCAAACTTCCTTTTAGCCAGAGACTAGAATATATACTCATCTGCAGACAGACAGGTGGGAGACCTCCACTAGATAAAGTCACTTATTAACCTGGATTCTTCCATAAAAGATGGGACAAGAAGTTATTGTTTCTGTGAATTTCAGTTGTCAATTTTCTAGAGCTGTATGAATACTCAAAGTCTCAGTACTGACCAAGTGCCAACTCTACTGAAGGATTTATATTAATTTACACTCTTTCACTCATCCACACCCTATGCAGGTGTCAACAAATTGCAGGAATTCTTTGATTTAGATTTGTGGGAATTGCCCTTAGAAGTAATCCATCTCTCAGCAGCAAGGAAGACTTGCTGAAAAAAATCCAGAGCATTTTTTCCAACAATTTCAGAAGCTTATGCAACTCTCTGAATACGCACGTATCCTACCAGGTCAGAATTCACCACAGTACCTTCCCTGCCCTGTCCCTGACAACTAATTCATAGCTTATTTGCTCAGCAGAAAGCTTAGTATTTCTAACACAAGTTATCATCGCTGCCATGCCACAGACAGGGAAACCAAAGGAGAGGAATGAAGAAACGTGTCTGTTCTGCTGCCAGTATTCAGAACATCATGAGGACCCTGGGACCCATATTCTACACTACTTTAATTATTAAGGTCACATAAAGCAGATATATGAGTGTAATGCCTACTCTGAAGAACCAACATTCTCTGACTCGATAAAGGAAATATAAATACATTCTCACTAGCTGCAAATCTATTAAACCACTTTAGGATCTCCACACCAAAAAAATGTTTTCTGGGGGGAAAAAAAAAAAATCTGTATCTGTATCTATATATCAGCAGGACACAAAAATCTGAATGCCAATTTTTTTGGGTTATACCATGTACTTTTTCATCTCCTTTGTCTAACCTCTAATTGCTTTCATTTGCAGCAAGTTTTTAAACAGTGTTAAAAAACAGTTTTAATGGAAGTCATCTCACAACATTAACTGCTGTGGAAATGAATATGACTGTAACTGCCTAAGAGAGAACAACAGACTAGAACACTACACCATTATTACAGCCTCAGATACATTCAAGTTAATGGAAAAGACAGTGTATTTTAAAACTGTTCATTCTTTAGAATACTTATCAACCAAGAATTCACTAAAATGAAGTCAAAAGTCTAGTGTGAACCAAGGGAAACTTCCAATTCACACTTTTTAACAGCAGAATCATTCAAGAATCAAGCAGACCTCAGACTGCTAAGATTGATGAATTTGCAGAAAAGATTCAACAGCACAATGGCACAGCTGCAATGCAGGAATGCTACTACTAACGTCTCCTCTTTCCTGTAACACTCACCTTTGCACAGGCCATCCTTATTTCTCAGGTGTAATACCTCACTCCAGTGCAACCCACAACACAAGGCCCTGAAGTTATGTTTACACTGAGCATCAAGGCCACCATCTAGCTAACAAGCAAAGTCTGCAGTGTAAATTCCTCAGGCTCCTACAACCTAAAATGCACTACTTGCTCAGGCTCTCTATCTTAGCCCTGATACCTCCCAAATTAACCCTTTCTACCATATGCCCCAGATAACTAGTTTTATATGTTAAGTGTTACCTGTTTTTACCTTCCATTCTCCTGCTCATTTTTCTTGCCCATCAAGTGTTGGTAAGCAGGCAGGTGCTTAGGACACAATTTTTATCAGAATCTGTTTCTGCACTGTTGGTAAAACTTACTCAATGCACCACAAATAGCTGCCATCCAAAATTTCTTAAGACCTTCTAGCCAATCCCAGCAAAAATAATGCAACTTTTCAATGAGCACGAGATGTTATTTTTATGAGTTAATTGAATTCATAATGAATTATGAAACAGTTCAAGGCACTTGAATTTGTCTGACTGCATCTGGTTTATTTTAGTACTTGATCCATCTTCTCCTTGTTATAAAAACTTCACAAAACTGCAATGAAAGGGAATTCTCATTTATTTTCTGTCTGTAATAATTTATGCCAAATAAAAACAGCAGAGACAAAGTACAGCAGATGGAATCTTTTCCCCACATTTTTGCATAAACATTCAAGCTTAGGGAAGGATAAACAGATGGAGAAATGCAACGTCTTCCTAATAAAAAGCAATGCTTTAGACCGCTCTTAAAGCTTCCCTTAAGCTTCCTTCACAGCTACCTGTAGGAACCAGAGTTAAAGCATTTCTCTTCAGAGATCTGCTCTGGTTATATTTCTCCACATGTGATGCTGAAGTGAATGACAGCCATCCATTTTCCCTAGCATATAACACAGAAGACAAATGAGCAGAGACCACTGCAAAACAAGCAAAGCTAACAACTCTATCTACAGGTAAATCCATCTTTACCGAAAGAAAATTAAATCCTTTTGCAGGCTTCATGAGGAACTGCATGGCTGAACCTCGAGTTCTCTTAACAATATATGTGAATTTAGCACTATGGACAAGGGCAAGGCTGGCCAGATCATGTAGATACATTTAGACCTTCAGCAGGACACACACAGAGTTACAAAAAAGGTGCCTACTTAAACTGTCCAATGCTTCTTCTCAGCAAAACAGTATTTTAGACTGTGAACATATGACATCACATATGCCATTAAAGGATCTAACTTAGAAAACACATTATCAAGCACAGAGATTACTCTGACTGCTGACAAATTATTGTTACTGTCGTATTTCTAAAAACTATTGCTATTCAGCTAGTTACTTCTACAATATCGCTTACATACAAAACTAAGTTTAGTTCTTAGTAAATTACATTCCCTCATTTCAAAGAATCACTTCATAAATCACTTCATAAACTCTTTATATAAACAAAGCACTTTTACATAGACACACAAACCTTTATCAGTAATAGTTTTATTACAACTTATTTCTTTTAAAAAACATGTTCACCCGACTTAAAAGTATACAAAAATTCTCTATCTAGCTAACTCTTAACTAGCTCTACAATATCCTGTAATACCACCATGTCACTCACACAAGGTTTTAACTATGACAGTAAAAGCATAAATAAGGCATCCACAACATATACGTGTACTGGTGAACTCCTATTATGGTTTTTTTTTCATTATGCCACTACTCCACTTGGGAGTTCCACTTTCTAAGTACTCATCTTAAGCTCTGCCGGGCTGCTGTCATTGGTAGATAAATAATCTGGACACAAACATTCTGCAGTTTCATACACAGCCAAGGATACAAGCCAGTGTCTAGAATCACCTTCACAGGAGAAAGTGAATATGACACCAACTAAGGCACAACAAAAGAGGAGACTCAACTGTTTAGATGAGGTATTTTTTCATGGTGTATCAAGAAAAGACTTGAGAATCATAGATCCAAAAAGAGTGGAAGACAACAGCTGCTCTCCACAGTAGTTAGTCATACAATTAATTTACAGCTCCAAATAACATGCTGAGCCTGTCATCACTTTAGGATTAGTTGACTACAGGTTCCACTACAATTGTAGAGCTTGCTTAGCCTCATTTCTTCATACACTGTACATTGTATCCTCACACCACCCCCACCCAGACCAGACTCGACCGGGAACTTCCACAGAACCCTTTCAAAATATATCTGGAAAAGCAATGAGTAATGAAGATCCACTCCATGGAACGGGATCAGAGATTGTACTAGAAGATCACTTCTAACTCCAGTAAGATGGAAGACTTTGAGTATGACCCGTAAGTAAAAGCATCTATAGAACCATACGGATGTTACTGACAGGGACAGAATTAGATCTAAGAAAAACTGAGCTAACAGATACTTGAAAGCACTGTAAGATTTAGTAGTCACAAAGCACCACCTCTGATCAAAGAAATGAAGATGATACAAGAGATGCAAAATCATGAGACAATATGTTTTAGCATAAGACACTTTACAAATTACATTGGTGGAATTCTTGAGAGATCCAAATAGCTCTATAGAGAAACTGAATCACCTACTAAATGGCTCTTTACTGTCAAAGATATTAAAAAACTCAACAGCTGAAAATTCAGGCTATGCCAGTGCAAATCAGAAATATGACTTCCTTATGAAGGGACAATCAACCATGCTAGGTACTAAAGGTAACTTCCAAGAATAGCTGCAAATACTTCACATCCTCATGTCCGCATATTAGACTGACTTTAATACAGAAGATAAATTTAGTCAAGTATCTCTGAAAGACAGACTTTTACCAAATGTAGCTTATTGATCTTGGATAACTAACTCAATATAACTAATACATGAATCAGATTAGATTGCTCTTGGATAACTAACTCAATATAACTAATACATGAATCAGATTAGATTGTCTAAAGATCCCTTATGTTCTTAAAATCTGCTACTTCACTTTTATCTGAATCCACGAAAATAAACCAACCTTTAAGCACAGATTTTTTGCAACCACCCACAGCTGGGTACAAAAGAAGAAGGGAAATACTTCCTTTGCTAAATCAGTAAGTTCTTCCACGTCTATAAGCTCCTCTAAGATGAAATATTTGGGTACTACTCCTTCCAATACTCAAACCAGAAGACACAGGCCAAAACAGGTTTGTTTTTAAATTAAAAATAAGCAGTGTCATCAACAACAAAAAAAGAATTTTGTGAGCAAGACCTCTTAGCATTTTCACTACTACTCCAAGAATTGTCTTAGCATTGATCCAATAAAACACCATTTAAGAATGAACTAGGACTGCAACTCTCAGAGATTCAAGCAAAAACTATTATCTCATTGATTTTTTCTATTTCAAGTTTCTCTGTGCTCATTTTGTCAAATGCTCCTAATATATGAACACTGACACAGAAGCATATTCTTGAGATTGGCCAAACTGAGCAAAACTTAACGTCATAGGATTATTTAAAACAGTTACACAGCAGATCCATTTTCATCTTTTCAACAGCCACATAACGCATTCAACCTTTGATCTGTACATTCTTGGTTGCCAGCTCTCGGGTGTCTATCCAGGACAAGGTAAACTCGTACCACAACCTCAGGACACTATGAGGCAGGAGAAGGGTGAGGAGGAAAAGAAAGAGGGAACCTTAAGACAACTAGCAAGAGTAAGAGCCTTAGCTTCGCCACAGCTGCCTCAGAGTCCTGACAGAGTTAAGAATCCCTCTTAGGAGCAGCAAAGTGAATTGCCCATCCACCACACGTAACAACTAACAATAAAGAAAACCTTCCCATCTGGTTTGATGGACATACCACTGCGAGCCAAGAAAACTGAGTAGCACAAAATCAGTCTGTTCTACTCTGTCAGCACTTGAGATAAACACCCACTCAGGAAGAGTGTCCTGAAACCTGAGCAGGATACGCATACTTGTCCTGTAACACATGTACAGTCCCTAGGTACTTAAAGATCATATTTATATAGGGATATTTTACCAGTGACATCCTTTCAATGTACAGTTCTCTTCAGCATTATTCCAAAGTATCCCAATAACCAGGCTACAATGAAATGGGAAATTCTTGCAGTACTTCTATGCAATTTGGGATGAGCAGAGTGATGCATTCACTCAGAAATGTCTTTCAGCTGAAGGTGTAGTTGTTATTATGTATTTCTGGGGGGGTTTAGGCACATGAGTGGAATGAGGTGAAGAAATAACTAGAACAGCTTATAGAAAACACTGAGGAAAAGGAAAAACATTATGATTTTTTCCTGTACAACTGGAATTTGAAATGAAAACTCCATTTCAAAATTCTAAAATACTACCTTAAATTTAAAAAACTGTAAAAATTAGGTAGTCTGAAAATTTTTCATATTGTGTTGATGTAGATTTTTTTACCTTAATTTTCAGCATTTAGTCAAGTTAGATACATTTCAAAATCCCACAAACTCAAGCCATTCCTGTGTCCCAAGAATAACCCTCAGAAAACAGTGGGAGTCTTACATTAAGTTCTACAATCCCCTTCGCTCTTACACATGAGAATGAGAAAGTACACAGCTAGATAATGTACACACATACATTCTTAACATCATCATGTATCCTTCTTAACATCAGCTTGATTCCTCTTTTGCACCACTTACAGTTCCTTGTTCTTTATTTTGGATCATAATATTTAGGGGGACATGCTCACCTTTTTGTTCCATTATACTGGATATAACACATTAGTAAAGGTCCCTGACCACAGCTCCCAGACACTATGGCAATACAAACAGTACGCAAAATATTTTCTTTCAACCAACCGGCAGAGGCTTCTAGAAGCACTTATGCACACAGTAGTCATGCCAGTACAGCAGAGAAACAGTAGGTGTGGAAATTATATACCTGCATTTAATTTCAGTTACGCACAGCATAAAAATGGGTTTCAGGGGGAGACAAAAACAAACTTTATTGCTTGCTGAGACTCCATTCCATTCCTACAAGCCTGCAAGCAGTATGCACGTACAAATAAAAAGGACATGACATCACTGAGTGACTGACTATGCCACAGAATGACTGTTCTTTTTGTAATATATGAAATATATATAATAATAAATAAATATAGAGATAGAGGCTTGTGAGTATGGTCACATCCTCACACTGGAGACTTACAAAAAGTATGTAAAGCAAAAAAAAAAATCTGATATTGTTTTCATTTGTATTTTAGCTTATCATCTGAGAGCAAGTTATCAAGGTTAAACATTGTACAGCTTATTCTCTGAAGCACTGTGAGATACATTGAATACAATTAATTGCTTCTATCTATAATGAGAATACACAACATAAATTGACATAACTGACTGCCTCACTCCTTAAGAGCCTTATTTTATTTTTTCAAATTAAGCTCAAAATACAAGAAATAAAAATAGCTTCTATCACACAGCTGCCTCCAGAAAGTAACTGGAATGAATACATCTACTATAAAAATTAAATAAAAAACCATTATTTTTCACCACAGTCAAGCCACAGATTAAATATGACACAGAAACAACTACTTGGTGAATGTATATTTCCATTTATAAATATCTTTTCTTAGATTTACAAGGGTCAAGTGCAAGCACTGCAGGAGATTCCTATGTGAACTTTATCTGCAATTTGATCCTTGCATGGCATGCTGTCTAAGCATTACAGTGTACTATAATTGAATACTGGACATACACTTCAGCAGTTACAAACTATGGACTATTTAAAAGCGTATAACTGTAACCCAGAGATGTACAAAGGCATTCAAAACAGCATTTTATTTTGGACTGGGGAGATGAAAGGTTGAGTTGGGATAGGGTCTCTAAAAACATAAAGAAGTGGCTCATCACTAAAGGATTAAAAAAATGGCCATTGACATTTTAAAAGTAAGTTGTACAGGTTTGATAAACAGTGATGTTATTTCAAGCCTAAGACTTTGAAAGTACATAGGTATCTCTCTGGTTTTCCCCAAAGTTTTCACAGCACTAGAACAAAAAAAACCCCAAACCTTAATGTTATATTATCATGCTAACCCTTTCCAACCGTCTAAAGCATGCTATTGAATGATGCTAGCTGAGAAAACAGCCGGAAGGCTCAGTAAAAGACAGTCTTACGTCATGTGTTTCATTTCAGGCTGGGGCTTGGGTTTGCCCCTCCTCTTCTTTTCAAATAAACATGAGCAGTTATACAACCCCCTGTAAAATTCGAAAAAAATTGCCCCCTCCCAAACCTGCCCATGTAGACCCTGCAAAACATGAACAGGGCATCTGGTTGCCAGCAGCATCTCCTACATGATTCGAAGCTGTCAGGGTTTAAGATGCTATTCACATGTGTGTTCAGCATCCTATAGCATACACTCAACCTCCCCCTGGAAGAATTTCACCAAGGTACAAGAGCTTTTACACAGGACTGCAGAAAGGTTTGCAACCGCTGCTGATCTGGCGGAGGAGGGACGGGGGAGGTGCGCAGGCAGGGGCTGTATTTATTTTCAAACGAGCTAGCCTGGGTTACAGATTAATTCACAGGATTTTGTCTCGTCCTTGTTTTCCACCCCGGAGTACTTAGCTGTATACCTACAGACACCACCCCACAGGCGCTAAATAGTCTCCCACACCTGATGCTGGTTCTGTGGAGGACGCCACAGAAGAGCGGCTCTCGGAAACCCCTCCAGCCACCGCTTGGGGATGTAATGAAAAAATGAAACGGCAAATCGCCTCTCCCCATCGGTCTCCATAAAAGGGGACCGCTGCCTCTACACGAGCGCATGAAGCAGCAGTAGCTGGGGCGGCCGAGGCTTTGTTGTTGACTGCGGAGTATTTGGTATGCGCGCAAGGTGGCTCCTTCCCGGCCTCCGGGAGACGCCCGCGGGAGCAGCGCGGGGCTTACCAGACGCCCGCAGCCAACCTCCAGCATCGCCCAGCCACGGACCTGCTGCCGCCGGGAGCCGGGAAGCCGCCCCGGGTCCCACGCTGGCTGCGGCCGCGCGTCCCTCCTCGATGGCGGCCGGGGAATGCGGCTTCGGAGCCCATCTCCATGGCAGGCAAAGGCGCGCAGCTCCGCACCGAGCCCCGCTCCCCGCCGGCCCCTTGCCCCCGGTTCCCGGAGGGAAGCAGGAGAAGCGCAGAACATCGGGGGGACAACATGGAGGTGAACCCCAAGGAGGGATGCGGAGCCGCCGCCCGCAGCCCTCCGCGGGCGTTACATAACGACGGCAGCGGCTGCGCCGGGCGGGGCTCGGGCGCCCCTCC
>VZTE01001278.1:1331163-1467172 GCA_013397775.1 Eulacestoma nigropectus | reverse complement strand
CGCGCGCTGTCTGGGGGGCCGCGGGTGGCCGGCGCTGCCGTACATGGCCCGCTGGTGCGGCGCGCTCCCGCCCGCGCCGTTATTCCCGTTATCCCCGTTATCCCCGTTTCCCCCGTTTGCTCCGCCGCCCGGCGTGCACGGGCAGGTGCGCGGCGGCAGGTGGGGCCTCGCCCGGCTCGCGCATCCTCTGCCTCCCCTTTCCGATACACCAAGGGGTACCAATGCCCTCTGTGTCGTGCCGCGCTCTGGCAGGTTTGGGTCTGGATGGCCGCTCGGCTGTGCTTGAAGCTGGAGTTGTCGACGTAGATGAACACCCTGTGAAAGACTGGGCTGTGTGGTGTAGCGGGCATTCCGTAAAAGCCTCACCTTCCCTCAGCTTGCCTCTCGCCTAGAAGCAGCCTGAGGCCGGCACAGCGGAGAGGGGCAGCCGCCAACCTAGTCTAGAACAATCCCATCCAAAATCCTAGACCACAGACACAGGAGTCAGCAGGAATCTAGCGGGCCGTTGTGCACCCTCATTTGTGACTTTACAACCAGAGTCCAATGACTCCGCAGAGCTTGGTGGACTGTAACTTGGTTGCTGCTGTGGTGGAATGAAGTTAAAACAATCTGCCTGCAGTCGTGAGGGAGAAGAGCAAAATGCTAATGTGCAATGGATTCTCAATTTTTCAAATACAGGAGCTATATATGGCTAATTTTTTAATTGGTCGTATACCTATACTTGCCTCAGCATGCACGATAGTTTATGAACTATTATACAATTAGCTTATAATCTCTGATTTCAGTAACTTAAGGCAATTATTGAAATGACCCAGAATGTCGTAAAGGGGCTTTAAAGGACCTTTCACATTAGGGTTGAGTTTGTCTGTACTACGAATCTTCATTCATAGTTTTATGGTAGTGTAGGGCAAATGCAGTTGTGATCTCTCATAAGAGCACAAATCAAAGTCATCCGCAAACACCTCCAAGTCCTTCCCTGCAGGGCTCCTCCAAATCCCTCCATCCCCTAGCCTGTATTGGTACTCAGTAGTGAAACTAAACATGTTCTTGGTAGGCACAGACATACAAGCTCATTTCTGCAATACGTATGTGTATATACACACATGACCAGCTACACAGATCAATATAGCCAGAAACACTCAGCACTCACACAAGCACAAACAGCACCAATGGCCTCATGTTGTTGCCCTTTGGCTGATCAGGATGAAAGCCCATTGTTAGGAAATATATGCATATATATAATGTGGATTCCTCCAGTAGCTGACCTTAGATACTCAGTCAATCCCTGGATCCACAATGTACCCCACTGCTATACCCTGGACGTACAAGCTCCTAAGACTTGCAATCCCACTGAAGTTGCTTTTCACTTGTCACCCACAGACAGACACCATGGCTCTGCTGGTACCTGGATCCCCAGTCTTCTCAGCTGCTGAACGCTCACAAATGAACCCCTCTCCAAGGGCTGGTACAGACCTCCTCACCCCAATGCACCAGGGTTCTCTCAGTAGCTGATCTTAGACATGCAGTCCATCCAGTAACTGGCCATGCATCCCAGGTCTCCACAGTTGCTGGCATCTGGACATACTGTTCCCCAAACCCCATAGTCCCACTCCAGCTGCTGGTACAGATTTCCTTGCACACAGCACCACATAAACATGCACACTGTGGATCTCTCCTGGGCAAACACCACCCAGTATCTTAGACAGGCCCTCCTTCCAGCCTGGATCACTGTTGTCTCCAGCTTCCTCCCACAGAGATACACACAGACATGCAGTCTCTCTGCTGACCTTCAGATTTTACGTCCTCTCCATCAGTTGGCAGAGACTTCTTGGTCCCTTTGGAAGTCACCTTCTCCAATTGCCTTACTCCCAGAGACATACTTCCTTCGCAAGCCTCTTAATCTCTTCTCCACCTAGTTTGGCTTGATATTTGCACTCTCACTTGGTCCAATTGCTCGCACCACAGACACCTATAACCCCTGATCTGCAGTGCAGTTGTTGGTACTTGTTTTTACTCACTCCAGTCTCTTCAGTTGACAGCTTTGCTGATTTGCAAGCCCTATAATCCCTTGTCTGATTTCAGTTGCTGACAGTTAGACACCCCTACAATCACATCCACACAGAACAGAGTCCACTCATTTAGGAAAATAGTTAGAAATGTAATTTAGGAAGAAGGCAGGACAGCAGGTGATGATCGGATGTGGGTCATGGCCAGACAAGCATACTGCCCAGCAACCTGTTTACACATGGGCAACTGCTTTTGTCCCCTTAGCGTTCTATGACCCATTTTCTCCAAGCCATGATGAGCTCTCCCTTCATCTGCCTTTGGTTTTGTCCCCTTCACCAGCCAAAAGATGTTTTGTGCAATCCTAAGATTCCCTGAATGTCAGGGGAGGTTCAGACTTGATACCTGGAAACATTTCTTTACCAAGAGGGTCATACCCTGGAACAGGTTTTCTGTAGAGGTTGCTGATGCCCCGTGCCTGTCAGTGTGTGAGGCATTTGGACAAAGTCCTTTAAAACAAGGTTTAGCTTTGGATCAGCCCTGTAGCGATCAGGCAGTTGGACTTGATGAACATTCTATTCTATTCTATTCTATTCTATTCTATTCTATTCTATTCTATTCTATTCCCCTGCATCCCACAGTGTGTGTTACACCCTCTAGACAGTAGCCCTGACTTCAACTCTTGAGTTTGTCTGGAGAGCCTTTCCAGACTCATCTGGTGTGTTTCAGACCTGGATGATGACCATCAGTTCTCTTTTGTGACATTCCTGAGACTGGTGCAAGGAATCTTTTTTTCTGAGTTCCCCATAAGGATGAAGGTTCCCTTGCTTGATATTGTTGTTCTGTGCCGCATTTAGAGAGTGGAGACAAGCTTTTTATTAAAGAACATAACAACACCTAGTTTCTGGTCACACTTTGAAGACCCTATGTCCTCAGATGGAGAGAGTTTTAGAGGTTTAATTTAGTAATTTAATGTAACTGAATTTAGTAATTTAGTTCCTAGTCCTGAAGTCATACTAATGAAAATATGGCATCATGAAGTTTTGGCAAAGACAAATGAGTCACAAAAATAAACCAGTGATACCTCAGGGCATATATGGGCTGCCAACCTAATTCACATCAGCCTCATTTCCACCCTTCAGTTCACAGTCTACCAGGTACCTACCTCACCAGTGGCCAGGATAGAGATGAGATAAAATGTTGGTTCCTTTATTTCAATAAAGGTTCCTATTCTTTCAACTGTTGTTTGTTGTTCAAGATGCTTGTCTTTTACACCTCCCAAACTAATTTTTAGAAAATTCTAGTATAAAATCACAAAAGCCCGTTTTTGGATTATCTGTATTTGGCTTACATGACAAGGTTTTGGTAGCAAGCAGGCTACAGGGGTGGCTTCCATGAGAAGATACCAGAAGCTGCCCCCGTGTTAGAAAGAGTCAGCTCCAGCTGGCTGATGGACCCGCTGCCGGCCAGAGCTGAGCCTGGTGGGAGCACACAGTGATAGCATATTTGACAAGGGGGAAAAAAATGCTGCACAACAGCAGCAGATGGGCGAGAGAATGGTACAGACAACTATTCAGACCCCAAGGTCTGGAGGGGGAGAAGGAGCAGGAGGAGGTGCTCCAGGCACCAGAGGAGAGATTACCCTGCAGCCTGTGGTGCAGCCCATGGTGAGGCAGCTGTGCCCCTGCAGCCCATGGAGCAGACATCCACCCCACAGCCTGTGGAGGACCCTATGTCCAAGCAGGTGGATGCTCCCTGAAGGAACCTGTGAACCAAAGAAGAAAAAGCCCATACTGGAGCTGACCTCTGACAGGACCTGTGACCCCATGGAGAGGAGCCCATGATGAAGCGGGTTTTCTGGCAGGACCTGTGACCCCCTCTGGGGATACACACTGGAGCAGTCTGTTCCTGAAGGACTGCACCCTGTGGAAAAGACCCGCACTGGAGCAGTACATGAAGAACTGCAGTCCATGGGAAGGACCTGTGTTGTATAATTTTGTGAAAGACTGTCTCCCATGGGAGGCGCCCCATGCTGGGGGAAGAGTATGAGGAGGAAGGAGTGCCAGACAAAGCATTATGAACTGACCTGAACTCCTATTCCCCATCCCCCTGCACTGTTCAGGAGGAGGAGATAAAGAAGTCAAGCGTGAAGTTGAGCCTTGGAAGGAAGGACCAGTGGGAGGAATGTGTTTTAAGATTTGGTTTTATTTCATATTATCCTACTTTTGATTGGCAATAAATTAAATTGATTTCCCCATACTGAGTCTGTTTTGCCCATGACAGTTATTACTGAGTCATATCCTTGCCCTTGTCTTGACCATGAGCCTTTTGTCACATCTCCTGTTGAGGCAGGGAAGTGATAGTGGGATTGGTAGGCACCTTGCAGGCTAGCCAAGGTCAATATTATCGCATTATCTTAATAAAAGTAATGTAACTTTGGGGTCATCTTAATCCTGTATGGAAATTAATTTCTTCCATATTTTAAAGCAAATTTGGCAGTTCTTCTTTGTCTGCATTTATTTTCATTTTTAGCTCAAGAATGCTGTCATTGGGTGCTATGTGTGCCTTGGACATTTTTTCAAAAAATGAAATAATGTGAATGACAACATATATGTTGTGGATTTCTACTGCACTTGGTACACTTATGTTACATAATACAATTACACTGTTATGATTTATTCCTGAGAGTTCCCAGAAACCCTCTCTCATCCTTGAACAAAGAGTGATTTTTCTCAGTCCAGAAAAGAATCTATTCACTTGTACACTGATGAGACAGTAGTGCTCTGCCACAGAACAGGGCCTCGCAGAAAATCCCGAGAGTAGTCCAACACTTGATTATCTTGCTCTCCTTAGGGAGTCTATTCTCTCACAAGAGAAAAGACCCATGACTGTGACCTGGAGATCTCACTATCTTATCCTAAGATTAGCTGCATTTCCCCAGGAGGTTAGTACAGCTGTGTTTGTAGGCTGTTGCTGTGGATGAAGGATACCATCTTTTCTTCTAGGCACAGGCCGATTGTGTGGGTTCCCATGAGACCTGACCCGATGATTTTTCAGTGTGACCTAGCATTTTAAATTCTCTTTTGCTCTTCTAAACAGACTAAATGATTGATCAAATGTCATTGTCTCAGACATACTCTTGTTAAACACTCCTAAGCTACTGCAGCAGGAGTACATATCCTTAGAACCCAGGAATGGAGCAGAGTGCAGGCACTGCCTATACCCTAGGTCCCACTGGGACTTTCAGAAAGCAAAATTCTTACAAGCTGCAGTTTAAGGATGAACTTTCTTGCCTCTGGTCTGATGGCAACAGATGTCTTTCTACAGAGAGTAGAAAACTTGCTCTATATTTTCCCTTTTCAGAGCTACACAATAAGAAAAGCACAACCAGATTTCATGTTGAATTCAAGAATATTACTGATTTTAATTAACACTGGAAGAAATACATGAATCTATTAAAAATAAAACTGTACATATTTCCCTACTTCATTCTCTCCATCAACTAACATGCCACTTCTTCTGCTTCGAGACAAAGTCTTGTGGGAGGGATGCAGATCTCTTTCCTGCATTTGACACAGCTTCTTTTCAAGCTTCTATAATTAGTGCCATTTCTGTTATTTCTATGTCTATCCTCATATGAACTCTGTTCAAAGGTTTTGTTATTTTAAATTTTTTTTTTTTGCTATTTCTTCCTTCCTTCCCTGGTTCTCCACAAGACAGAGAATTCTTTCCTGCTTAGACAGCTCCTTTGCTAACATTAAGCCAGTTCCACCAGAGCTGGAAAACTTTGTAGCCAACATTTGTTCCCAGATTGAGAGGCATGAGATGTAATGCTGACAAAATGGTAGATTACATAAATCTTACATTACTCAGTGAATCAGAAGACACATCCTGTCTTCAGCCAGAACTAGTAAAGAGTAAATAAAAGGATTTCTTGAGCCATGAGTCCTGGGTAGGGAAATGTATCACCAAGATTGCATAATTATTATAAAAGGTCGCTTTAGTTCACTTGTAAATTTCAAATATAATAAGTCTTAATCAGAAATTTGTGTGAATCAAAGAGCATTAATTTGGTTGAAACTTCCATCAAAATTATGGAATAATTCTTAAATGCCTAGTAGTCACTTCATTTAGAAAAATAGGAGTTGTTCAGTTTTTTCCTTGTTTTAACCACTTCTTGGAATAGTTACAAAAACTAAAAATCAATCAAGCCTACTCCATCTTGTGAAAATTAGGTACAGCTTTCCAGGTTATACCAATAGTCATAAATATTGTCATTTGTATATCCAAGTGCAACATACATACTGTCAATATGTCATACTATGTTACACAGTCAATTTATGTACAGTTATGTGCATAGTCATAGTCACTTACAGGAGGGCAAAACTAACTACCTGCCACACACCCACTAGCAGTACAAATGTATTTCTAAATATATGAAATTGCAAGGAATATTTAATTGCATGAACAGTGTAGCAGAAGTTCAAATTGGTAGCCAAGCATAAAGGGCCATTCTCATGCACAGAAAGTTTGACTTAGGACATTCTGTATTTTGCAATATGCAGTCCTGTAACTTTGTATAGAAGCTAATCTGATTATATTTAAGGAATCAGGACTGCTCATCACTTTTACTGAAATATAAATTATTGACAAAATCATGCTGATATGGAAGTCAGACTGCAGGAGATGTGCAGGTGTTTTAATGAAATAACTTGATTACTCTATCAGTACAGAGCATAGTCCTGCAAATGACTGACCATGATAAAATTTTAATTTCCAAACCTTCCATCAAAAATTGTAATGAAAATTTAAGCTTCAATCAGAACTTCAGAAGCTGTAAAGTTTAAAACACTCTTTCTCACTCAGTCTTCTCTGTTGCACACAAACCCTTTTTGGGAGAACTCATCACCTGATTTTTCTCTCAGATGGAATGCTGTTCCAATTTCTACTACATTCTCTTCCCCAATGCCCTTCCAAAAGGTGAAAACTAAAAGAAAGTAGTGGAGAATATGGAGAATAGCTGTAGAAAAGAATAAACCTTGCAGGACATCCAATGCTTTGGATCAAAATTTAAGAAACATGGATTCCAGTAGTGTATTTTGTACAGGCTTTCCATGGAGAAGCTATCAATGTTCTCAGTTTCCCTCTGCACCTGTTTTGCATGCATAAATTGGGGATAGTCCATTTTGCGGTAAGGAATCTGAGCAACATAGAAATATTGTAGCACAAAGTCATTACTTAAAAGGAAAAAAGGTCTTATTAGGGAAGCATTCAGGGATGTGAAGGTTATGACAAGAGATAGGTCCTTCATCCACTGAATATCTTAACTCTATGTGAAGTGACTCTGTAGTTAAAGCCACTGACTTTGTAGTTAAAGACAACACATTCAAAAGCCCATACCACTGAGCCATTTCTAAATATCTGTACTCCACGTAATTTCATACAATGGACAAAGACTAAAGTAGTTGCTGCAGCCTTATTAATTCTCTGATTTCTTTCTTCCTCAGCTAATCATTGAAAAACATTTTGTTGTCCATTTTGGGTAATTTGTTCAATTTATCATGTATAGTCCCAATTTCACTCTATCTTTGTTAGCTCAGCATTTTTTCAGAGACCTAAAATACTCTTAGGAGGAGATATAAATCACACTTCTCTTTTTGACAGGAGGGGAAATGGCCAGGAGATGGACCTCAGAACTGCAGAGAAGACCTCAGAAGCATCAGTGAAGTCTAATACTTAAGATTTATCATTGCAGTTAAGACAGTAAAAAAGCTTGATAGAATTTGTATGGAAATGGCCATGCCATGCTGTTTCCTCAGTGCAAGGCTTTTTCAGCACTGCTTTCCTTTAGGTGACCTACATTCTCAAATGCTTCAGAGAGAGCTGGGAACGTCAAAATGAAAGAGGAAAACTTCAGCAAGACTGATCATAGAACAGAAGCTTCCTGAAGAGGTACTCACAGCAATTGGCTGCTGGAACCTGAGACACTGGGTATTTTTTTGTTCAGTTTAACTTTAACTACTTTATGTCAGCAAATAAGAAAATACATGAAGCATTACTCAAAGTCAACTATTTGTTCATCTCAAGTGTTGCTGACTGCCCCTGGAATTAAATTCCACAACTATTTTCTCTGTGCAAAAGTAAGAATTCTTTTACTGTGACTTTTGTTTTAACAGACAACTGTTAACAAGTGTTCATTGATTAGGCAATGAATTCATAAGAGATGTAGATTCGTGTTAAGACTAAGTGATTGTTACCCAAGCAGCTACCACATGTCATCTTATTTCTTGTTTAGACACAATAACATGAGCCTATCCAACAGACTTAGTCGTGATACTTTATTTTTTCTAGTGGTGTTAAGACAAACAGATCTTTGTCAGAGCTCATCTGATCAGTGTGAATATGTGCTGGCACCATACATGGATTTATTGTAGTTCAGCCTAAAATCAACACGTGAAGTTCTAGCCCCACTAAATTTAAGACCTTTATCATTAACATAAAAGGAGGTAGCATGTCATTTGCAATTCTCTTACTTTCTCAGTTACTGTTGCTAAATAAAACCACAGAAAACTCAGATTAAAAGCCAAATAAATGAAACCAAACCACATCAAAACATAATCTGTTCAGTACTGCTTAGGAAGTATGTGGTTCAACATGAAGCAAAGGGTCAAATACAAAAATGGTTCTTAAAGTCTGTACTGTTTTTGATTTAGGTCAAATGTCATGTTTGGCCACTTAGTGCTTATCCCTTAGAAGTGTTTGAATGGCTGAGTCCCACTCTTAATTTAGGTCTTCATCTGTTGCAAATAAAAGCCAAGCTACTACAAAATACAAAGTAAACAGTCAACTAGAGTAAAATCATAGTATTTTCTGGTCAATAATTACAATTGATACAAGAATGTTTTCTTTTAATCAATGGAGTTGGAGACTGTTCTTTCCACACTAAAAGGCATAGGTGCATGCTCTGTCAAATTTTGCTGAAGCTATCAAGTTATTCTTGTATTCAGATGTTTAAACTAGACTTCATCCACTTTTGTCACCACCGTAACATGGATGTCTGAGTAGAGTATTTGTCCACATGTCAAACAGGGAATTTTATACTCTGATGTGTCAAAGTATTGCTACAGGTAGATTATTTTGTGTCAGGCTATGAAAGGGAATATCTGAGATAGGAAAACGTGCTCTGCTACTTCTGCTCTGGGAATGTAAAACTCTTGTGGTCAACAAGAGCAAGTCAGTATAAGGAGGAAAAGAACTCAGGCATGAAAATGGGGTTAAATCAGGCATGAATTGCTAGAGGACATTCAAAGCCTCAGATCTTGAAGTATAGTATGTCCTTGCTTTTTGCGGGAGGAGGGGGGAGGGAGAAGGCAGGCTGCTATGGTTTTGTTTGTGTTTTGTGTGTGTATGCACGTGGAGCAGCCGTACAAGTCATGTCAGACAGAAAACAAAGTTACGCTGGGGATCAGAATAGTCTCAGATCACATTTAAATGCTCATGGTTGAATGATCACTAAAATTATGTCAGTTGAGTTACTCAAAGCAAACATGACATATTTTGTCAGCTTTGTACTTTTGTATTGGGTGTATATCCTATTTAGGAGAAGAACAATAACTAGTTCTCTGATTGCATCACAGAAATGCAGAAGGAAAAAACTTGATGTGCCACAAGGGAAAAAAACCCACAAACATCAACAGAAACCTACCCATTAGTACTAAATTATCAAACAAAAAGCCTTTCAACATCGTAAATTTGTTTAATATGCTCCTACACTCTTTTGTTACAGCAGAAGAGCTTCTAATATAAGCCAGAAGAATTAATTTGTCTCATCAGGCAGAGAGATGTGACAATAAGTGGAATCAAAGGAGCAACTTCTTCAGGTTTCTAAGGACATCAAAATCCCTAAGGCAGTTGACTACAATGTACTCAAAGCTGTGATTTAGCAGCTACCATCTCAGCTGAGCTCTATAGCTCCGTTTCCAAAGCTCTGGTTCTGTGAATTGTTACATTCCCCTGTAAGCTAATGATTCATAAATAATTGGCTTTAAATAATATTGATTTGGTTTATTAAGTACAAATGGAAAATATTTTTTAAAAGCACTATTGGTCTACCAGTTGGGCAAAACAGAAAAGTGCTAAGCAAAAAACCAAAATGAAATATAAGGGTTAAAAAAAACCTGCATCATGCATGATAGAGAGAAATCTCTGTGAAAATTACTTGGCAAAGTTTTACAGTATGTAACATTGTCTACCTTTTTCCTGACAAAATAAGTCAGCAAAAAAGCCACTAAATTTTGCCCTGCCATTCTTCATATATTGAACTATACCCAGAAGCAACTAAAAAAATCTCAGGTTACATAATGACTGTCTCAGAACACCTCTGTCAGTTCATGTCCAGAATAGTATTTTTAAAATAAATCAGAGCACTGTGTTTCATGGCCACCAGTCTGATAACCCAGTCTTGTGCTTCCTCTGATAGCAAGAAGCAAAGATGAGTACGCTGACTGATGCAGCTCTGTATTTTGGGTTCTAGTGAGTTTTAATTTAAAGTAGAACTAGTTTCACAAATAGGTATTTTTTCAAGTAAAACACTTCAGAGGCTAAACTCATGATCTCTTACCTTTTTTGAGTCAAAGGGGGAAAACAGCACTGAGTGAAAGAGACAGAATTTTCCACTATACTTCCTGGAGCAGCATACAAAAGTAGCATTGCAGAGAAACAGAAATATTTGGACTGGTATGAGTCAAGTATGAATGCAAATACACGAGTGAAAGCAGAGGGGAAAAAACATACAACAAGTTCTGGTAACACCTAGATCAGTGGATGTGTTTATCCTGACTGGGAAAACACTTGCTTCAGGTACTGCAGCTGGTGATCCACACCACAGCTTGCATGAGCAGGCACGGATCTGCACTGTGCTGTGCTGTGCTGTGCTGCACACTCAGCATGGCCCTCAGGCTGTGCTGTGCTGTGCTGTGCTGCACACCCAGCATGGTCCTCACTCTGTGCTGTGCTGTGCATGTCCTGTGCCTGCAGGGTCACCTCAGCAGCTGGCTGCAGCAGAGGAGCCTACAGGCAGCTCCTGCTCCACCTGCACATCCTTGCCCATGTCCAACAGTGCAGCCAGAAGTTCTCACCTTAACAACCTTCATGAGTAGAGTTGCTTACTTGTAAGAACATTATTTAGTCTCTTGAAGGACCAGAGAGGATGAACTTGTCTCCATAGATGGTTTCTGCCTAGCATACTGTGCCAAATTCTGCCCAGGGCCCACCTGATGCTGCATGCAAGTGTGCTTCTCAGAATCTGAAGGGATAAAAGGTTTACTCCCAACCTATATTCCTCTTTTTATTCTGTCTTATTTATTGTGTCTTCTTAAAGCAGCTATTTTATTAAGCCATCTGCTGTCAGGTCTTTCTTACTGAGCTGCGGACAGTGCCTTGCACCTTCTTTCTCACCTCACCCACACTCCAGACCTTGGTGCAGAACAGCAGGTCGTCACAGTCTCAGCACATAAACATGCGTCTTATTGAGATATCTAATTAGGCAAACAAAGGACAGACTGTTTTCAGAAAAGGAGACAAAAGAATAATTCATAAAATAGTGATGCTCTCTAATAACACTCAGAGGTAGGACATGATGAAAAAACAAAAGAGAACAATCACTGTGAACTTAGAAAGGTACAAAAAGTATGTTCAGGAGAACCAGGTTGTAGTTACAGGTCATGAATAATCCAGGACGTGGCAAGGACTTAGCAAGCAGTGCCCCTTATTCTGCTATGTCGTGATGTAACTGCAGCTGGCAACTGAGCACCAAGCAGCCACTCACTCTCCTTCCCCTTACCCAAGCACCATGATGGGGAGAAGAATCAAAAAAAGGTAAAACCTGTGGGCTGAGATAAGAACAGTTTAATAATCAAAATAAATTTAGGTGTAATAGTAATTAATAATAATAATGCAAAGTGAGATAACAAAAAGAGAGGAAAGAAAATCCAATAAAAACAAGTGATGCACAGTACCATTCCTCTCCACCCACTGACTGATGCCCAGCCATCTCCCAGCAGTGATTGGCCCCTCCCAGCCAACTCCCCCCAGTTTATATACTGGACATGATATTCTATGGAATGTCCCTTTGGCCAGTTTGGGTCAGCTGTCCTGGCCATTTTCCCTCCCAGGTCCTCGTGCACCTACTCACTGGCAGAGCACAGGAACCTGAAGAGCCCCTGGCTCAGGGTAAGCACTGCTGAGCAACAACTGAGCCATCAGTGTGTTATCAACATCAGTCTCATACTGAGTCCATAACACAGCACTGTACCAGCTACTAGGAAAAGAATTAACTCTATCCCAGTGGAAACCAGGACATGTTGCCAGAAGTACTCCTGGCCACACCACTTGAATACCTTGGTTCTTCTGATAGAATGAGTGAAATGTGAGTGAGCTAAGTGAGATGAGCTTTAAAATAAAAGTCACCATCCCTTTCTGTATGGTCTCACACAGAATTTTCTTACATTATATGCCTCATTAATTGGCTCTCCACTGAAATTTGCCAGTTTAGACACAATAGTATTAGGATATAATAAAAAACTAGCAAATATCTCTAGCCATGGAGATGGGAAGGGAGAACAGATCTAACTGTGCTGTACATGAGGGAGTGTCACAATTAACAAAAAACCAAACCAGTGTCAAGTCAAATACAGCAATAATGGCTACACCATTCTCTGCTGGCCAGGAGTATGTCTGGCAATTCTAATGAACAGGAATAGATTGGAAATCCCAGGCAATTATTGCATGATACCACCCACAGTGCCTTCACAGATCTGCTTGAACAAGAAATATAAATATCTCAAGCCATTTCAAATTTACTTCTATTTTAAATATCCCTTGATAGCAACAAGGGAAAGCTGCATTTACAAGAGGCCAGAGTCTGCTTGGTATGTATGACCAAATTCATTCTCTCATTTAATTTACTACTGAATTTTGTTCCTAGTATACTGGTCAGCTTCCCCATCACCTCCCAGAAGTTCTCTCCTTTGGATCAAATGAGAGGGGTACAAAGGAGCATCTGAATTGAACTTCAGAGGGAAAGCAAAGCTGCAATCAGCACACCAAGGCAATAGAGTACCAGCAATCCTGGCCTGAAATGAGAATGAAAAGTGCCATGGAAATTAGCACTTTTACAAGAGCTTTTTAGCTTCGTGTGAGAACACAGAATGGCAAAAGCTCTTCTTGAAAACACTGCCTCCCGGTGCCATATTATCCACCACTGGAAAAATCTGTGCTACTTTCTCCTAGGAGACTATATCAGAGAATATGCTGAGTTGAAAGGGATACACTAGGATCATGGAGTCCAACTCCTGGTATATTTAGCCATTTAGCTAATTTAGCCAATTTAGCTAATTATTTAGCATAATTATGCTAATAAAAAGTTGTGATATACAGTCAAAGCTTAGCAATAAAGTTGAAAGCTGTTTTCCGGAAGAATCTGCAAAATGCAAAGCACCGCCTTGGCATTTCTCATAGGAGCTTGATTTCCACAACTGTTTCACTTTTAAAGTCACAAGAATTCGTTTACAGATATTGTGTTAATAGTTGCTGCATTATTTGCAGAGGAATTAAGTAATTTCTAGTAGACTTTCTCAGTTGCTCTCCCACACTAAAATTATTCACAAGGCTAAGCTAACAAATAAAGCAGAATTAAGTTTTAGATGAGAACAGACAGGGTTATGGAGCCTGTTCTAGAACCAGTGCCAAAGTGCACTTTAAATTGGAAGTGGAATCCCCTCTTTAAATGTTTTTGTACTACTGGAAAGAAAAAGTCCCACTTACATCTAGGCCAGAACCCCTCAGCAACCTGACAGCAGGCAAATCCTCTCTTTGTGGTCAGTCCTTCAAATTTTTTTTCCTTTGACCCAACTCAGAAGTGATTCGAAAGCACATTATGTCATACTCTAAAGCTGCTGTTCCAACAAACTGTTCGGCTGCCAGTCTGTGACAGTCTGAGTCCTTCCCAAAGGCAACAAAGCAGAGAATATCTACTTCATCATGCTCTCAGCATACTAATGTTCAGTAATAAAATAAACACACAAACCCATGATTATTACTTCCCCACAGAACCCATGAAAAAACACCCACTAAACCCACAAAGACAACACTAACTGCAAATAGAAGGCAACATTTTTCTCTCACACATTGACTTGAAGGGGGTTGACAGAGCTCAACAAAGTTTTTCTGTCATTTCTAAGAACAAAGAACATGCAGCGTGGCACAAATCATGATACTTTTGTCAAAGGTAGTGTGAACAAGAATTTTAAGTAGAAAGTGGAGCTGGGAAGTGAAGAACTATCTCACATGGAAAAAAATAAGAGTGTGCTTTGCCACAACAATATCTCTTCAGTTAAACTCACTTAAGGGCTTCAGACTCTTGTACATGATTTATTCAATTCTTTATAGAACAACGCTTTATCGGTGGACATTATTATAATAATGTTCTTATGGAAGTCTGCATAATCTTTCCGACCAGTCCTAGAGGGATGCCCATGAATGTGTCTGGAAAATCTCAGGGAAAAAAAGGCAGCAGGTGTGGAGGGTAGGAGAAAAGAAAGTAAATCACCATTTTCAGGATTGCTGGATTTTCACCAAAAGAAATTAGAAAAAATAATGTGATGTGCTCACTTTTCAACCTGGTACAAGTTCTTATCTTGTTTAGTTGGATAATATTGGTATAAAATAAGACCCACTTCTTCCCTTTTAAAATATGGATAGCTAAAGTTTTAGATATCATTTGAAGAAAGATGACTTGCTTTTTTAGAGCTGTGAACTTGTTCCAAGATGAAGTACACAGGTCCTGCTTTATCATTTTCATGGAAGTCAGGAAAAATACCAGAACAAGCTTGCCATAGGAGGGGTTTTGTAGCCATATTGCCAGAGATATTTGGCATCTCCAGCCGTGAAAGTTTTCAAGACTCAGCTAGGCAAGGCTGCAGCTGACCAATGTAGCAAATATACTGGATCATCTAGAGATCCAGTATATTTATGACCTTTTGAAAACAGAACATTACAAGCAGCAGTTAAACAAGGAAGAAAATTATGGTACAGGCATGGGAAGAGAAAATTCAACTGACAAACAAGGGAATTTCACAGAACTGTCATGTTGGCACCACGAGCATACAGGAACATCTATGAATTCTCTCACATCTAGGGTTTAGTTTGACAAACAATTCCTGATAAGACTAAGAACTGGTAATGTTGGCTATTTCTAGCCACATCTGTACAGACAGGAACTCTTTCGGGATCTAATTTGGTAATTTAACCCCTCTGTTACCATATGGTTTGACACAGGACTGGTTGTAAGCAACTGGACCATTTTAAAGATAAGGATTTTAAGGAAATTATAGGAACTTAAAACTTCAGTAGCCTTCTTGCAGAATTGCTTGGTTTTTGATGGTGGTTCTTTCAACTCTACTTTTTCAGAGGAGTATTTTTAAAAAGCCCCTGAATACTGGAACATTAAGAGTGGTTAGAGCATTCTTCTGATGCAATACTCCGTTTGGTGTTCCTTGATACTCTTCAAGTAATTCCTGTCAAACCAGAGAATGATCCTCCTGGACTAAGATTCTGCCTCCTCAGAACTGGTCATTTAAATTTTAAATTTACTTTCATATTGCAACGTGGTTATAATTCACATACAGCTAAGAGAATGTTTGAAGCTCATTTACAGGCATTTTATGCTCATCTAAAACAGGAGATTGATAAGCCACTGATAGTGGTGGAAGTTGGACCCTATACTTATCCATTAAAGAGTTTTTCTTTCAAGTCCCCACTGCAATTGGGACCATGCTGTTTGGTCATTCATATGTAGGTCACATTATGACTCTAGCCTGTTATTCATCCCTTCAAATAGGTTTTAGTTGCCCAAACAAATGGAAAATCAAGAGGATCAATGGTGCCCTGTAACCAAAATGTGCTCAGTATGGCAGATGCACAATTACAACCTCTGTTAACAGTCTGATACTATCTGTCCTTTATGCCGATCATATGGAGGCAGTTAACTACCTTAACTCAAGTGAAGACAGTCACTTCTTGGAAGATGACCAGCAGATTACCAGCTGCATCTTAGCTTTTCATTCCTGCCTGCATGCTTGGACATAAGCAGAAAAAAAGGGAAAGCACAGCCAAAGAGGCATAACAAACTAATTCTTAGCCATTTCTAGATCACATTCTACTCATGTGAAAACACAAGAATAACCCTGACAGTGCTATATCACAAACTATGAATTTGGGACCAATATGCTCCCAGAACAGAGGAGCCATGGCAAGGTAACTGGAAGATGTTTTTCTGAATCTCCTTTTAAGACAGTATCTTTCAAAGAAGGTTAATTTACTGATGAAAATTCTTTATGGCAAGGCATTAATGCAATGAAAAATTGAGAAACTCACTGAAGCATTTTTAATCAAAATATCCCATCTTAAAAAGGCTGATTGCATGTGTATTTCTCAGCTTTATAACAGCCTCAGTCTTGGCACTTCAAAGTTTCATGTACTGTGCATGTCACTACACTGGGGGATTATAACAAGCCAGGGGATTTACAGCCCAGGCTAACAGCAGTTGGATTTCTTTGGGAGTTTAAAGCCCTGTGAGCTGTTCTGGTCCTGACTGCTGGTAGAAGAAGAAAACAGCATGTCAGATGCAACTAAGCAGCCACATAGCTTAGACTACAGCCAACAGCTGGACTAATGAGGTCAGGGGAGGATTGATTCAGCTCATGAATGGTAAACAAGATTTACCATTGAAAACAACAGGACGTAATTACCAAGCAGGGAAAAATAGAAGCCCAAAGGAGTATTTTGGTAACTTGTGAATGAACTTGTGACATTTTCTCTGACCTCTGCTTTCTTTTCCTCCAGACGGAGGTGTCAATGTGTTACTTTCTTCCTTTTTGTTGTTTTATTTGTTTCGAGCCCAGAGCATCAGGATTTTTCCAGAAAAAACTCTTTCTTGCTTGCTTTCTGCAGTTCTACAACACATTTTGACACTGGCTAATCAGTACCAAAGAGATTTTTGAGTGAACTGAGAAGGAGCAGTCTTCTACAACCTACTAGTATAGATAAGGGCAATGAGATGTATGATCCAGTTGTGCAGTGACTACATGATTAAATGGCTTATGCTTTTAATGCAAGAAGCAAACAGCCAGCCTTGTTCTAAAGAGCAAAAGCTTCCCTTTTCTGCAAAGACATTGTTCTTACAGCAGCAAGTTATCACACTGAAGGACGTTTCCCCTAATTAAAGTCAATAAAATGAATGCAAGCAAGGCAGGTTTTCATGTCCACCTCTCCCATGAGTCATTCACGGGTTTAGCAGTTCATTAATAAAATCCAACATCCTGATGATTAGATGAGCTTCACAAGATTTTTTTCTCTTAGCATTAATTTTCTGAGCTGGTTCTAATCAGATAAGTAATGAGGGTATAGTCTTTAACCTCGTTGTCAAGAAAAGCAAAGATAGGCAGACGGTAACCATGGGAGAGGGTTATACTCTGTGATATCAAGCACCCTAGCAACAAGGATCTACAAACAGCAGCTGGAAAACACATTCTCCTTGCTATTTCACTGAATTATTGTGGGGTTTTATACTGAGACTACTGCATTCATTTAGAAGGATTTTTCTCCTCCCATCCCCCATGTAAACAAGTCTCATTACAAAGCTCTAAAGACAAATATTTCAAATATAGATGAACAATTTGCACTTGGAGAACTGCCCTGTAACGATGCAACAGAACACAAGGCCTTATCTCTCTTGCATAGGGAGTGATGTCAACAGTAGCTATGTTAACAAAGAGGTCAATAATGGCTGGTAAACATAACCCAAACAATTGAGTAAGTGAAGGGTAAGCCATCAGGGGCTGTTGCAGAAGAGACGCTAGTGCTTTTACGCGGCTTTTAAAAAGGTTCCTCATTTATTTGTATCAAGAATACACAAAGCAGGGACAGACAGCTGGACTCTTTTTATTATTATAGAGAAATTTTCTGTATCTTTTCATACATTCCACAGCAACCCACTTCCAGACACTGCTCAGTAGAAAACTCCAAGCATTCAGTCAAAAAGACTGTCAAACTGGTCTCTTGGAAGTATAATATCCCCAGCAGCATTTTGTGAGAGACAGTATGTGTGTACACAAGAGAAAATTAGCATTTCCACTGAACCGGTAAAGAAGGGCATCTATGTAGAAACATACCATGACCTAAATAAGTCACAATACAATGCACCAATAAACAGTTCATTTAAAAATCCAATAAAACTGCAAGCAATTATTTTTTTGTTTTCAGATCTCCCTTGAAAAATTTGTGAAAAATTTTGTTGGCTTGCAAATTTTGCTTCATGCTCTTGATAAAGAATTCTTCCCTCTATGCACATTGAAACTGCGTATGTTCCCAGAGGGTACAGGGCAAAGGCTACTTTTAAGAACAATGCTAAGAAAAATATGAGGGCTCCTCATTACTGCTCTGCGTTATGGACTGCATCTGAAGGCTGTGAGAACTGTTCATAACAAACAACTGGACAAGTCTCTCTTTAAACAAGTATCAACAAATGTCACAACTGAAAATAATCTTCATTTTCAGATTTATCTCTGTCTTCTTTAAGGGCTTTGTCAATTAGACTGTACAGTACTGCACTTGCCAGGTGCCTTTCCCTAGAAAGAAGAAACAACCTCTAACAGTTGCCACACAAAGATGTTTTGACATCCATGTGATACACAGCCTCAAACTGCTGAACACATCTTAATTCAGCTGTTTGTTGGGTGACTATAGTTTAAACTCCTGGAATGATAAAAGGTACGCTTCAGTGCCTCGATGGTTTTTTCAAGCCGTTCTGCTTTTATCTAGTTTTCAGACAATATTTCTGAAGCTTAAGTAAATATACTATGACAAGAATCCTGAGAACCAGCTAAAACCAAAAAATAGCCTTTAAAACCAATTTCTACTCCGTCTCAGGATTTTTCACCTAAATTCTTTAAAGGTGTTCATTTACTTCTTGGGTTGTGGAAAACATGAGTACTATCAGTTGAACAACAAACAGATGATTCCATGAGATATTTACTTGAGATACTGCCAGAAATCCACACCTTGTGCTAACAGAGCTGACTCACAGAGTACTTGGGGAAAAAAATCAAACAAAAAAAACGAATGCATGAAAAAATTATCAAATAAAATTTCATTCTAGATGCTGAAAACAAAGACACTAGTAATTTCTATAAAAGTAATTAAAGGGAAAAGACAGTACAAAACAAAGGAAGTCACACTGGTTTGTTCTTTTGTTGTTGTTGTTAATTTTTTTTTCAAAAGTTCTTTCCAGTGTAAACCAAGTCCTTAATCTCTGCAGATCCTGCATGAAGTGCTACAGTTAACCAATCATCACAGGCGTTTACAAGAAATACTTGCATATTTGAACAAACATTGACAGCAATTTTCAGTTCAGTGAATGTTCCAGCCACTTAGAATTTGGCAGAAAGACCTGTCAAAACAGATGCAAATGCTATAAAAAGCAGGGCAACACAGAAAGTACAGGTTTTGCTTGCACTCCTATGGCTGTTACATGACATTAGTCATGTAGTAAAGGTGTAAATATCCAAATAGACATCAAAATGGTGACAAATTAATTAAACTCCAGACCCTTATCCAGTCAAAGTGGCTTGAACTGAGAATACTCAAAGCAGTCTGTAACCTGCTAACAAATTCTGTGCACTTCACCCACATACAAAATGTGCAAGTGACTTCTGCACTGTTTGTTCCTCAAAATAGCATTTAACTGGGATTAATCAGGACTTACAGCCCCTTGCAGATCTTATCAGCTTTGGAAAGGCAGTTGAACATCAAAGAATGAAATGTAAAGGAAAGACCCTGCAAAGTAACCTGTTACTACCTTATTCTTAGTTTGGTACCTCCAGATCCTTCTCACTGTAATATCCACTTGCTCCACCCCATTCCACTCAGATAGCAGTTCTTGCCTGTGTACATGGCAAAACTGACTGATGACAGGTAAAATGTTGCAGAACCCACTAAAATTTTTAATGCTACAAGATAATTTCAGTCAACAGTTGAAGGGTCAAAGGAGGACAGGAGCCACCCTGGCACCACCTAAGCTGGGACCGAGGCCCCTTTGTGACTACACCCCCTGTACTCACAGTCACACCAGGTTTCCTTATGGGCTCAACCCCAGGTTTCCCTTAGCAGAGTCTCTGATGTCCAGACCCTTAAAATAATTAAAACTTGGAGCAATAAGAAAATAACAGCTCGAGCTGGGTGCCTCCAAGGAGGGACCCTGAACTAAGGAACCACTGGGCACCACCTTCACAGTTTAAGCTTGGGAAAGTCTGGAGTCATTGGCTCCTGAAGTGTCTCTGAATGTCCAGCCACCTGGCTGGGTCACGGGTCCCTGGGCAGGTCATGGCCTCTTGCCTGGGGCTTAGGCTCCCACACCCAGAGCCCAACCTGCAGCTCCAGCTGCAGCTGCACATGGAGCTGTACCGCATACATGAGCACTAAATGTACTCCTCAACACACTGACCACAAACGACTCCGGATATTTTAGGCATATTTAACACAACAAGCTCTGCGATCCATTTGGTGATGATCTGGCCGCAGACAATATCCTTTAATGTGGGAGAGAGAGGTACAAATCCATTCTTTCATGCCCACAGCAGTTACTTCACAAGCTAAGGATACTGGAACAGATCACACATGGGTCCCTGTTAAAAACAAGCAAACAAAAATGTCTACCTCCAGTCCCACCAATTTTTCGTCAGGGAAAGAGCATCTCACTTCGTATTAAGGCAACAAATCTTATGTGGCAACATGACCACCCTCTCTGTTTTACATGAAGTTTTAATGAGACTCAAGTGAGGTTGAAATGGCTCTTCTGGTACTTAAAGTCAAGCAGAGAAACCCAGTATGTATCTTCATAATGTAGAAAATTGATCTCCTTAGTTCCATCACCATAAATATGAGGAGTATATAAAGTAGCAGGAAAAAAGGCAGACTGAACTACAGGATACTCTGTAAGGTGCCTGGTGCCTCCATAAGAATTTTGTAATTGCAAGTTTTCAGTACTTCAACAAACACTCTTCTAAAGTAGTTTACACTTATTCTGGTTAACTCTTAATTTATACTCAAGACTGTGATCTTAAAATCAGCAAAGCATATGGTTCTTGTTCATCAGCAGAACAGGATGTAGCAGCCAGAATCAGGGCTCAGGGAAGTGGACCAGTTGCTCCCTGGCCAGCCTTCCTTTAATTAACAATTCAAATTGTTAATTAATGAAGTGTATTAATTTAGAAGTGCATTTGTACCTGCTCAAAGCTCTTACTTTTTAGGAATATCAATCATCAAAGTGCACTTTCATTTCAGTGTGGGCTAAAATACATTCA
The DNA here is from genome assembly GCA_013397775.1 of Eulacestoma nigropectus. Classification (NCBI taxonomy): domain Eukaryota; kingdom Metazoa; phylum Chordata; class Aves; order Passeriformes; genus Eulacestoma; species Eulacestoma nigropectus. The sequence goes on along the minus strand of VZTE01001278.1, from coordinate 1,445,750 downwards.
ATAGAGGCGAGTGTGCACAAACACACCCACAGTGTATCTCAACACACTCCAGCCAAAACTTGAGACAGCCAAGACAGTTGTTATCTTTTACAGCAATCCAAGTTACAAGAAACAAGTTTGGCCAATTCTTGACACAGATATTTGTAATCTCTAATCACCTGGGGGAACAATGCCCCCCTCCCCACAAGCCACATGGAATTTATAGGTGAACAAAACAAGGCTGAATCAGATTGCAGGCTATAAAAGGAAACTTTTCCTTTCAGAATTCTGTTTGCACTACAGAAAAATACCTATGCAAGCAGTTGCTGCAACTTCAAAGTTAAAGGAACATGGTCTAGATTGAAAGGGCATTTGCAAAACCTTATGCATTGGGTTTCCAGAATGAAGACTATTTCCCACATTAAGATTTTAATCTTGAATCAAAGATCTGGAAAGAAGAAAGTCCACTTGTTGCTTTGTAGGAAGGATATGCAGACTCTGTGATAATTCCACATATTTAAAATACGTATTTTTAAATACTACCATGAAAGTAGAGAGCTCAGGTTCTCATATGCCAGTGTTTTGACACTCTTTATATGGAAACCTTCTTTGTGGTTGTTTACTTCTCATTTTAAAGCAATTATTCAATTCTGTATGTCTCAGACTAGGCACAGTACAAAAAAATTGATGTAAAACATACCGTTTCTCTTTCCAAAAAAAAAAAATTGTGAAACATTCCTTCAATTTAACAAAGGAAATTTCAAACACTTGGCAATAACCAGAAGCAGAATAAAGAACTAAAAAACAAAAATGGGTCTTCTGAGATTAGAAAGATTTTGTTTTGTTGGAATACCTTTGTCATGAAACAGTCACTACAGATCTAAGAACAGTGTTCTGGAAAATATCCCTGTAATTAAATTGCTTGCCATAGCTCATCAACACTTTTCATTTTCTGTGGTATAAAGTGATTTCTTTAGGCTGAGAGGCCCACTGAAATCTCTTGCATAGGCTAAAAAAGTATTTCCAGGCTGTGCTGAACTGAAGGATTTTCTAAATCTTTTCTGTAAAACCATAAAATACACCTGTTATTTTCCCTGCAGTGCTGCTACTGTTTTTTCTAGTAAGAATAACATGAAACTTAATCTAAATTTTCAACACATTTTCTGAATTTTGTTCCCACTCTCTTTTGCAAGGGTGCAAGAATGCTTTCACATTTTGCCCTCTTCCTCCTGCACTGCAGTTATTGAGACAAGCATCTTTCTAAGCATTGCCACCCACAAGGCCAGTGTTCTGCATCAAGGCAGCCAAGAAGAACATTTATGTCTGTCTCAAACCATTTTAGTACTGTAGGTATAGGGGCAAAAAAGCCCTAGCAGCCTTGTGTCAATTTTGTGACTGATCTGTTCAGCTACAAGTTCTCTGAAGACGGATTTAACACCTTTCTAACACTTCTGTTAATATCCAGATGACTTTCCATGTTTCTCTTATCCTTTACAGAGGATATTTAATTAAAGATACGAGTATAGTTTGACAGTTTCAAACCTGATTTTTTAACACAGAAAATGACTAGGCATTATGTCTGCAGGTTTCCTTTGTAGCTGTAGACTTCTAGGAATTATTTCTCAGACAACACCTAACCTTTTGAAAAGCAAATCTGTTCTTTTCACCAAAATATGGGTATGTCTCTCATAAAAATAAAATAATTCTAAGTTTATCAGAGAACCAGTAAAATAAAAATTGCCTATCCATGATGTCAATTCTATTACTGTGTCTTCATTAAATTGCCTCCAAACTGGATTGAGATTTCTCAATGGCACAGGCGAGATTGAAGGCAGCTGTTCTAAGGATGAGCAGAATGGGTCTAAATTGCTCCTGCAAACAGCAAGAGGAGATGGCCTAATATGAGGCAAATATGTGGCTAAGACCTGGAAGGCTTGGCTTACTTTTCCTACTGCTGTTTGGGAGACAAGGACATGTGGCTACAACTTGCTCTTCCCTTACCCTTTCCTTCCCATGTTGTATTCCTGTATTCACCTCAGCTGTTCTCTCAGCAGCAGGCAAGAGGACATATCCCCAAAGACCAGAAGAGAGAAGGAATGAAAATAAGGTCAGTAATGTTCATTATAAGAAGATATTCAGAGAGGTACACTGCATTTTTCTTTTAAGATTAAACTGTTGAAGAAGAGTGTTACTGTCTCATGCCTTTTTAACATATGTCAAAACCAGTTGACCAGTAAATCTATTGTAAAATTGGAAATTTCAATGGAAGATCTAGACACTTTGCTCCCAGAATACACTTACCTGGTTTCTCCCCGCTAGACAAGAACTTGCAGCATTCTAGGACTAGGACTAGGAAAGGTTGCTGATTTACTAAGACACGTATGCTGAATGATAACAATCCAGGGCGTCACATCCAGTCTGTAGGAGGCTTTTGTTCTGATTTTTGGATTGCTTCCATGGCAGGAAGTTGCTTCAGTTGTTGCATTAGAGTTTTCTCAGGATCACTATAGCAACAGAAAAAAAATCTTAAAGTAATTAAGGTTTCCGGTCTTATTAAAAATGTTCATTGCGTTATGTTTAGTGCAATGATCATGAAGTTATAATGAGATCATGCATGTTTCCTACTAGTTTCATTCAAAATGCTGCATCAGTTTAAGGAAAGAAAATACAGATTGGTTATTTCTCTATGCTATGTAAGCTTTTCATGTAGAACATGGTTGAAAAAATAAAAAAGCTAAGCGTCATGTATTTTGTCTAGTGTTGAAAATAGTTTTCTTCCTCAAGCCTACTGTAAACCTTACTTACAAAAACAGAGTGCTAGACTCTGAAAATTATAAAAATTACAACTTAGAAAAAAATTCTACCATCTCTGTCAGGAAAAGCAATATTTTCCTCATCTCTGCCTTCAGGTTTTATCAAAGTTAAACCTTTGGAAAACTGAAAATTGAAAGGGATGCAAGGGAGTATATTTACTTTCAAGAGTGAAATTTCATTCATTTTGTTTAATGGAAAAGAGAGTACCAGATCAATTAATAGAATTTGAACTTTGCTTTAAATTTACATTTCTATTTAAATATCAACATCAAACCTTAATGTTATCTAAATTAAAAGTAAATATTTTTGGTTTACATCAAATAACATAGCAAGGTCAATTTACAGTTAATCTAAGATCTTATTTTTTCCACTTTCCATAAAAAGTAAAAATTAAAAAAAAAAATTAAAGTAAAAATTCCCTAAACTCCATTCCTTTTCCGTTTGAAATTTTGACATCTTTCCTTCTTCTAATTAATGAAGATTAATGAAACACTAATAAATTAATAAATAATCCTGTGTTAATATATTGCCAGCTGTATCTCTTTTTATTAAAAAATTCTATTTTAAAACACATATTTATATGCTATTTTAGCCACACATTTACATGGAATTCTTAGCTTACACCTTGACTTTTCCTACCAAGTCTGAGTGTTGAGCTTTAGTGTTTTGCCATACTGCAACTGAGGATTCTCATGACCATTTGTTTTTACCAGCCCCAGATATAGCTAGCAGTTCAGCAAGGAAGCCTTAAAGAGTCTCCAATGCTCCCGTACTTCAAAATCAACAAAATTAGAATGTGCTGATGATCTCCATCAGCACTCAAGAGCTCTAATGCTCTGATTTCTAGAAGGAAATGTAAGATGATGAGATTTTAAAATTTTTATTTAATGACAAAAAAAATCTTGAACTGATGACATGAAATCCTTACAACACAGAGAAAGTCATAACAACTAGGTTAAAAAAGATCATTTAATATTAATAAGTCAAACTTGGAAAACAAATTCTTACCATTAAAAAAGTCATGTCTATGGTTTCATGGTTTGTTTTTTTCATGTCCTCAACTGAATATTTTACTACAAAAAGTTCTTTTTTGTTCTGATTTGGTTTAGAGATGTAAAAAACCCCCTTGCTTTCTTCTGAGTTGTCATACTAGTGTGTGCGACATATATAAATCTCATGTTAAATAACTTATTTTATATCTTCCTCTTACTCTCTCGCCACAACCCACACCGCCTAACATCCCACTTCCTTAAAAAATAAGCATTTTCTAAACTGAAACTTCTTTTTTCATGTTCATAGATCAGGAATTGAACAAATTTAATGAATTTGATTCTGTTTGCTATAAAATGGAAATTGATATCAACTTAATGTAACCTAATAGTCATCCAGTAAAACTGTCCATTTGGGGAAAATAGTAGCAATGCTTAGTTAGCTTCAAACATCCCCATATCCCATGTCTAAAATAAATTTGTTGCATATTTTCGAATAGAATACTTTTCCCAATTTGGAATATACAAGACCATAAGAATTCAGAGCTCATTAAGACATCTTAGAAGTTAATAAATTAGGATAAAAAATGAAAATAATCTACTGAGGACAGTAAATTGCTCAGAACATGAAATCTGGTAGTAAAAGAAATCTGGTAGTAAAGCAGCAAAACAACACAGGAAAGGTAACCAATATATGACAGTCTGCAGCTGCAGCTTTCAAGATATATATCTGCAGGTTGAAGCATTTTACTTCACTTGAATTTTAATGAAAATTATCTAATCTGTCTTCAAGCCCTGACATTTTACTCAGTGACTGACTGTTCTTCCTTGCTGTTTAGTTGCTCTGATCTTCAACCGCTGTAACTGACCCAAATCCTCTGGCAACATAAGAAGGATCAGAGGAGATGACCAAAAGAATAATTATATCAGGGAGTATATAAATAATAATCACCAATTATTGAAAAAAAAAAGTTTATCTCTACACAAACGGCACTGATGGATATTCTGTGTGTGGACACGAGTGTTGCAGTGGGTCATTGGGTTATATGCCTTGAGGTGACTAGTGGAGAGAGAAGTCTTCCTGTGGCAGCCAGACCAGCATGGGGGAAGTGGGTACATGGTTCAGCCCAACAGGGAGTATAAAACCTGAGCAACTGATAAAACATGTTTCAATTTGTGCACATTTTCTCTTGTCCTGTCAGTAGGGTCAGAAGGATCGGGCTCCCTTTTCTTAATGCCCTCCTGTCAGATATTTGCACACATTGATGAGACTTCTCCAGACCAAAGAGTCCCATCTCTCCCAGCCTCTTGTTATATGAGAGGTGTTCCAATCCCCTCATCATCCTTGTCAGGCTGTGCTAGAATTGCTCCTGAAAGTCCATATCTCACTTGAACTAGGGGAGACCAGAACTGGACATGGCATTCCAGATGTGTCTCACCAGTGCTGACAAGGATGTTTTATGCAGCCCAGAACACAGATGGCTGCCTTAGACATGAGGGTGTATTGCTGGCTTGTGGGCAACTTGTAGGCCACCAAGGATGCCAGTGTCCCTCTCTGCAGAGCTGCTTTCCAGCCAGTGGGCTTCCAGCACGTACTGGTGCATGGGGTCATTCCTCCCCAGGTTGCAGGACTTTGCATTTCCCCTTGTTGAACTTCATGAGGTTTCTCTGTCCAGTTCTCCTGCCTGCCAAGTTCCCTCTGAATTGCAGCACATCCATCTGGTACATAACCCACTGCTCAGAGTTTTATTTCATCTGCAACATTGCTGAGCTTCTCACTCTGCCCTATCATCCATAACTTTAATGGAGATAATAAACAGGACTGGACCCAGTATCGATCCCTGGGGTACACCACTAGCAACATGCCTCCAGCTGGACTTTGTGCCACTGACCATAACCCTCTGCATGGGCCCAGCCCTTCAGGAACTTGCTGTCCACTTCCTTTGTCCAAACCTTGTCAGTTTGTCTACAAGGATATCATGTGATATTATTTGAAAGAGAAGGTGAGCAGAGGTATCCTGAATTATAGTAGAAAATTAGCAATTTTAATTGAAGGCCAAAAATTTACTTTTAGTGCAGGCTTATTCTTAGCTTCATAAAGCTCAGAGCTAAAGGACTTTTGTTTCATCTCATAAGTAATTTTTAATAAAAGGCAGCAATTGTGCACATATATATTACCTGAGTGAATTACCTGAGGACTTGGAAAGAAACTGGTAAAGCAACCAGTGATATTTCTTAAGTTTTGGTACCGCTGACACTTGATCTTTTATTTGGAACTGGCTCGATCTTTGAACATTAGAAATTTTCAAAAACCATGACATTTCAGCCTGATTTCATACAACATCCCTAATGGCACATTGGTTTCCCTTAGCTTTCTGCTTAAGGCTACAAGATTGCATTTCTAGGTGGAAAATATTTTTACATAGAAAGCATTGTAGTATTATTTTTTGACTGAGGAGTGGTCCCAGTATAGTAATGAATACATTATTTGCACAGGCAATTCATTTATGACATGTCGCAGCCCAAGAGTGAGTAAATACCTTTGAAGGACACAAAAGCCTCCCTTGATTTTTTAATGATGATTTTAGGGGCTCTGGTCTGCAGGTAGAAGACTGAACATTTGTCTGTTTGCTTTACTGCAACCACTATGACCAGCATTGTAGAGGTCATACTCTTAAGAGACACTAACTGATAAAATTTGCAGGGCCAGAAAACACTGGACATGGCAACAAGAGAAAAAAAATTGTTATATTTACCAGAACACTGATAGAGTTTCTAAATTGGAGCTGCAAAGCATAAACTAAAATCTAGTTCAGAACCTGCACTAGCTTTGTTAATTTTCAGCTATTCAGAGTACCAGCAGTACCAGCCAAGGGCAGTAACACGAGGCTGTTTGGCAATTTGCGAAGCCCGAAGTAGTTGGGCCTCTAGAAATATCTAAAGTAAACAGACAGTAATTAAATACTACCAGGTGTAAAAAGGTTCAACACTACGAAGCTTGTGTTGTTACTATTCCCATCCTTTCCTCCACTTTATAAATGGATAGAGCACTCAACTTAATCAGTGCTACAGTCTGACTACAGAAGTGCCAACCCGCTGCTTGAGAGGAATAAAGAAAAAAGCTTTCCTCCAAGAGTAGTACTAATAAAAACTCTACCTTACTTGTAATTTTACTGTACTGCAAGCACATTGTTGTGTTGGCTTCCTGTCAGAATTATCCTAGCAAATCTTTAGCAGCAAACTACAACCCATCATATCATTCAGAAAAAAAGAGGTGTCACAAATTATCTTTCAGAACTGGATATTGCAAAGTAAATAAATCTCCAGTTAACCATAATCTTTTTTTTTTTTTCACAATTGCTCCAGTTTTTACAGGTTTCTTCAACGCACTAGATATTGCTTGATTGTGTAACAGTGCAAAACTATCTTAAGTTAGTGCAGGTGGTGTTTAATTTTTAAGGGGGATTCACAGCTAATACTCTACAAAACAAAACTCAACTTTACCAAGATACTGATACCTACCCCCTGGGCATAGAGTAGAAAAAAAAAGTCTCCCGAGTTTTTTATTAGAAAACAGAATGTTTTTCCCAATTAATCTCTAAGCCATACAAAGAAAGTATGCCTATATTTTTCCATCAACCAAAAAATCATTAATGGAATACACCTCTACTCCTCTCTCATGAGACACCATCTTGTGCACTACATCCAGCTCTGGGGTTGCCAGCACAGGAAGGACACAGACCTGTTGGGGCGAATCCAGAGGAGGCTTCCAAGATGATTATAGGGATGGAGAACCTTCCCTATGAGGAAAGGCTGAGACAGTTGCTCAGCCTGAAGACGGCTCCAGAGAGACCTCACTGGGGCTTTCCAGCACCTAAAGGGAGCCTGCAAGAAAGATGGAGAAAGACTTTTTACAAGGCCAGGTAGTGACGGGAAAGGGGGAATGGTTTCAAAGCGAAAGAAAGTAGGATTAGATTCTGTACTGTGGAGGTGATGAGGCACAGGAACAGATTGCTCAGAGCCCCACCCCTGGCAGTGTTCAAGGTCGGGTTGGATGGGGCTCTGAGTAACCTGATCTAGTGGGAGGTGTCCCTGCCCATGGCAGGGAGTTTGGAACTAGATTATTTTTAAGATCCCTTCCAACCCAAGCCTGTCTATCATTTTATGATTCTTTGAAATTAAAGACGTATCTAGTTTCTTTTAAAAAAAACAAACAAATAACAAAAACCCAAACAAACAAAACCAAACAAAACCCCCCAACGGACAAGACACAAAAAAGAGCAGGAAAAGAAGCACTTTAAAATGGAGAATTATTTGCATTATTCTTTATCTGAAGTACACATATGTATTACATATACTGACATAAGACACACATAAACACACACATTGCAGGGCTTCATTTAAAGCAAGCCCATGAGAATCTGCTAACTCAGACTGCTAGAAAATTATGTCTGCAGCTTTATGATTTAGTGCAAAAATCAACGAGCCTTTCTGTGCTCATCACACCCATAGTGTTATATTTCATCAATTCATTTCATTCTTAAATCAAATTACAAGGCTATACTGAATTACAACAGGAATACTACTGCATAGCACCATGAGTCACTGCAGGCCAGTTTTTTTATTAGTAAACTTCAAAAATGGTCTAGTCCCTGTGTACCATTGGCCAGGAGATGATTTTTTCTGGAGCCTTTCACAGCATTTCTACCATAGCATGGTAAGAACAGAATGCTAGAGATAACCTCCTCTGTTATCTCAATTGCTAAGCTATTGCTTGAGTCAGTTAACAATTCAAAGGCCAGTATAAATATTTATATTTTATTAACATTGGCCAAGCCCTAAGACAAAGGAAGCACCTTAAAACAGAGGGCCTAGAGATGCAAATAATTTGAAACAGAAGCTCCATATTACTGCTTAAGAAAGCCTGTGCACACATAAACTGTCAATTCATTCATTGTCATCACGCAGAGGATTTTGACTTTGTTTTAAAAGCAGAAGTGAAACGTTAGTTCTCCAAAAGTTATTCAGTAATTTAATTCATCAAGAACAGTGTTACAAGTTTTCTGTGTGTCTTATATCAGAAGCAGTTTAACCCATATCGTGTGAGCTCAGTTGGACAGGTTTCACACCGTAGTTTAATGACCAGAAGATAAGAGAACAAAACCCTCAGAACTCTGGCTCTGAGGCAGCAGTAAAAGAAAAAGATAATGGAAAAGAACAACAACCCAAAAACCTTCAAAAATATTACAAGGTTCAGACTGATTGTTCTCAAAGCACAAAAGAACCTTTGTTAGAGCTTCATTTAGTATATAATGGTATGGAAAAGTATTTTTGGAAGATCTGCCACTACTTTCAAAAGGCAGAGCTTGTTTGTGCCTGATAAACATAGTTCAGTGTTTGTTGTCCAGAGATTTAAAAATGCAACTGTACTTATTACCAATTAAGGGTGCGGATATTTAACTTTGGGGCCATTTACCTTGATTAACCAAACTGACAAACAAACAGGTGACCTAGAAACCTGGAACCAGCTTTCTCCACGCTGTGGTGCCCACTCAGCTTGGCTAACTGTACGATATGCAGCAAAAGGCACACACCAAAGAGTAGAGGTCCAAACATGTCCAAGGAAATATAATTATCCTCACGATCTCAAACAAATTTGAGGAATTACCATTTCACTTGCAAGTGTCAAAATGCAAATCCCAATAAAATAATTTCAATTCTGCCTTTGCACAGCATGGCAGAAGAGGGTGACTTATTTTACTGAAATGCTTACTTTTTTCCTCTTCTCTCTTCCTCTTTCCTACATTTTTTTTACAACAGCACCAAGTGCTTTCCACAGTTTTACTCTTTATTTGATTTTTCAAACATCAGTCCTTTAAATAATGGCCAATCTACAGGTTTTTTATTACTTTAGACAACTGCTGCTCTCCTTAGATGGAGGACGGGCAGCGAGAGAGAAACACCATCTGGTTGTTCACAAGAAAAATGACTCAGACTAAATGTGAAGAGAAGACCAAGGCATATCTTGCCCTGTTTTCCATATTGGAGGTTCCTAATAAAGCGTCTTTTCCTCCTCTCTCTCACAGATATTTTCAAGTTCTTCTGACCAGCTTCCTTATACTGTCCATAGTTTGGCAATAGACAGAGCAGAAAAGAGCATTTTAGATACCTGCAGCAAATTTTGCCTCCACTTAAGTCAAATCATCTTCACTGTGATCAAGATTTTGTCCACCATGTTGTTACAGAAAAAAGATCAAACAAGATACAGAACATGTAAGATACCATTTTCAACTGTTTTGCCATTCATACAAATCTTGCCTGTGGACATTTGACAGAATACTGTATTTTTTCTGTATTAGATTAGCACCCTTCAGTTGAGTGGAAAAAAAGGCAAACATGGCTCTTCAAAAATTATTTGCATAAGAGATATAACAGATATTTCATTCAGATTAATATTTTAAAGAATGAGCCCTGTAAGCATAAATGTTTAGATCCAATATCATGCATACTATCAGCATAGAATACAGAAAAGTTTCCAGTTTTCTCTATATAAACCAAATATATACATGAAGTTACAAGTAGTCAGTTTTAGCTTTGTTATATTACATCCATTCAACATTCAGCTAACCCAATCTTTGAAGTTCAAATGTCATATTTCTTCTGCAACCATGCTAAAGGCAAGATTGAAAGGCATGTAAAAAATTATACTTAAAGAATTGCACGGCTCAAGGAGTGCTATTATTATTACTACTATTATTTTAAAAATATTTCCATGTATGTTCTGGAAAATGAGACAGAACAAGTATTTGTATAGTGCAAGAAAAACGCTCAGTGAGTGAAGGAGGTACATCCCAACATATGCCTAGTCAATATATTTCATACCATTGTAATTAAACCACACTGTTCAGAACTGGGGTAGGATGACTGTGAGCCCTGGAGTGCAAACCCAGCAGTTTGTGCTGTCTATGTCTTTTCACAAGGTACTGAGTTCTGCTTAGCCGGGTAAATGTGAACCCATGCTAGATAGAAATACAAAGCTATCCCCACTTGCAGGACTAGGAGGACCAGGGAAAAGACAAGGTTTTGAATTAAAAACTAAGTTAAGAGAAGCAATTCCATCAGATCACTTTTCTTGTGCTTCCAAGTCAGTCCTGTAGTCCCTGCTTTTCAGAACAATTAACTCCAAATCCTAATGATGAGTTAACATTATTCTAAAACAAATCAAAGCTGCTGGTACCTAACTTATAGATAGACTAGAAACAAACTGGAAGCACAGTAAGAGCTGGAAATTCCTGAAGTTTATGTAGAAAGGAAGTTTCTTCCTTCTTCCTGAAGTTTATGTGAAAGTTTCAAAGCTGATTTCTTTATAAACTATTGAAAAAAGTTGATGGTGTTGTTTGATTTGCAGTGAATGTGTTTAACTCTGCCAATAAATGAGATATTATCCAGAAAACCACTGGAAAGAGAGGAAGCATCTGTCATTGATTGTAAACCATGCATCAGTAATTTCTGGTTTCCACACAGTTATTTGGTTACTTACTGTGGTCATCAAAGTCTGAAATGCCCTTACTACAAGCACTTGGGCTGCAAGTGCCTGGCTTTTGGCTGCCTGAAAATGAATGAGGAAAAAAAGCCCAGCCCACCTTTAGCATACTGTAATTTGGTATAATATAAAAATCTCCCACAACTACCTGAAATGAGGTTGCAGCAAGGTGGGAGTCGGCCTCTCTTCCCAGGCAATCAGCAGCAGGACAAAAGGAAATGGCCTCAAGCTGCTCCAGGGGAGGTGTAGGTTGGACATCAAGAGGAATTTCTTTATGGAAAGGGCTGTTAAACACTGGAACAGGCTGCCCAGGGAGGTGGTGGAGTCACCATCCCTGTAGGTGTTCAAGAAACAACTGGACGTGGTACTCAGTGGCATGGTCTGGTTGGTGGTGATCAGTCAAATGTTGGACTCAATGATCTCAGAGGTGTCCAACCTGATTGATTCTGCGATCTCAGAAAGAATTGCTTGCTGTGCACTTTATTATCAGTCAATCTTGCAGTCATGGACTCTCTCTCCTTCAGCTCCTCACCTACCTTTCAATCAATATTTATTGATCCGTTCTCCTTACTGCCTTGGCAAGCACCAGGCACTGCCTTACTAAATCCTTCTAACACTGTCTAAATCAGGGGAGGAAGTTTGCAAAGATACAGCGCAGTAACTGAAGGAAGGTGAAAAATATACTCAGTACAGGTAACACTTGTGAATTTGGCCTTAGTTTAACAAGTATGATAAAAACATGACTAAATTTGACTAAGTTTCAAGGCAGCTACTGATACTGCAATGGCCTTATTCTACACATAAGAGTATGACAGACTTCTAAAAACAAATTTGTGGAGATCCATAAAATAGATAGAAGCAGTGATTTAATCAATTTTGTACCTTGAAGCAGCAAAATTATTTTTAGAAAAGCACATTTAAGAGCAGAATATCTTACCGCTTCTTGTGAGTTTACAAGTTGTAGTAAAAGATTGCTTTAATAAAAGATATGGAATTTTACATATGTAATGAACATACATGTATGAACGATCAGAACAATTATAAGGTTTTGTTAATATGGCCAAGCCATCAAAAAAAAAATAAAATCAGAATATCCCTAAAACCTGGAACTTGTTTCCTTAATCTAATAATTTTCACATTGTCTTTGCAGAGATAAAATAAAATAATAAAAGTATTGATTCTTGATGACATGTTCATGTTCATTTCTGTCAAAGACTGGAGCAGAATCATTCAAGTTTTCCTTAGCATATTTTTCACTGCTGGGTCAATTGTAGCAGCAACAGGGTGAGAAAATAAGGTGATGACTGGAAGACCAGTGATGTGTTAAAACAAGTTAAGGCGGCATCAAGTGTATTAATGCCAAAATTGCCCAAAGGAGAACAAACTGTGATCAAGTATGTGCCCCTTATAACAGTTTTGTATCAAATGACTTTAAATGGTTTTTTTAATTGGTAAGAGCTTCAGTATAATAAGAGAAAATGAAAAAAATTATCCAGTATTGTGGATACTGAAATGCTGCTAGCAGATGAATTTTCCAGCTTCTTGCATTAATTCTTTGAGAACCTTTCCTTTCTCATGCAAGATATGAAAAGAGTAAGATAGTTTATGCAGACGATATTCATATCTGGTGTTTTGCTAAGTTCTGTTTATGGTACACTGAGAAATGTTTTACCGTGGATGTGATAGAACCTAAACCAATCACCCCAGGAGGAGTGTGAACATTGTCCAATCACTTTATGGAACTAGACTATATAAAAATGATTGTAAAATTAATAAATGATTCATTCTTTCACTGGATTTGTGTGTTGCTACATCTCTCCATTCCTGGCTCTACAGCGACACAGTACAGCTTATTTTCCTCTTGTGCAAGTTAGACCTATGTTCATTTTGCACATTTCCCTCTCAGTGGCAAGAGCGGATTTTCAATATTAAGAAGGGAGAATATATTTTTTTCAGATTTTTATACATACTGACTGAAAGCTAAATATGACCCTCTACCCTTTCTCAAATTTTAGGCAGCCTGTGACATGCTGCAGAACTGCGTGGATTGAAAATCTAATTATTAGTATTAGGAACTAATTAATCCTCCATTACGATCTTCTTTCTTCTACGTTTTTGAATCCTCCTCCCTGGAATCAAACCCAAATGTGGCAAGGCCAGCATGCCTTCTTCAGAACAGGAAGCAAATCTACACTCTAAAAAACCCCTCAAGCTCCATTTTCTTCCCCAGTTCAGTAGAATTACATTCTAAGACAATCATTTACTATTAAATGCTCCCTAATATTCAGAAGTAGATGAAGTGCCATCCTTAGGGTTGGATGTTTCTGGGTGCTCTTTACAATTCTTACAAGTCATTGTTAGCAGGAGCAGAGAAGGCAGAGAAAAAAAAAAATGCATGAAATGCATTGAATTTTTGCAATAAATCATAATTGCAAAAGCCCAAGAAAAAGGTCACGCATGAAAGCTGTGCACACTTGGTTCATAATTCACCCCCATTCCTCCAAAGGTGTTCGTTCCCTCCCTGCCAGCTTATTACACTTCCTTACCAGTGTTTTCGTGGCTGTTTTGCTACAGCCATCTGAGGAACCTTTTTTTCCTACAAGTTGCAACATGACTACAACTTCCTGTGAAGCTCCTGTGGTTGTTTTTGCTTGGTTCGTCTTGTGCTAAGAATTCCAGTGTCAATCCCATCCCAGCTGCAGAGGTGTTCATGAGTAGTGCAAATAGCTACTAAGGATAAGCTGATCACTCTGCAATGGTTGTCCTGTCATTCCCCTCCTACCTTTAAACCTGCTGTCCATCTGCCTGAAAAAACCCGACAAAACAAAACAAAACAAAAAAAACAAAACACTATAAACCCCCACATACACCTAGACCATTGTTCAGAAAAAAATTATTCATGCCAGGCTTAAACTAGAGGACACTTCTTGTCCTGGTTAAAAACTAAAGTGTTTTACAGCCAGGAGAGATATCACATGTGCAAAGCTGAAAATAGTTGCCACACCATGTTTTTGTTTTGTTACCATGACAGCAATTACCAATATTTTGAAGAGAAAGACTGCTCACTGACACAACACGAGGACAATGGGAAGGTGTGTTTTCTTCACCAGTCCAGGAAGTCTCATTGTGTGCCCAAATGCAATTATTTCCTATGATATCTAGGCAAAGTTATTATTCATCAGAAAAAGAATCTCAGCTAAGCTGGAGAAAAAAAAAATCTGATTCAGAAAGGACCAGTGCAGAGATACAGAAGTTTTAGGATTTTATGTCTTCAAATATTTGCTAAAAGAGGCAGAAATTTTAAGGGAAAAAAGTCTCAATATTTCTTGTATTTAAATCCTCTGTCAGCTAGAACATAGAAACACTTTGGGAAATAGGTGAGAAATGCCTGTTTTCGCTGCCTTTTCTTTTATACTTTTGTCAGTGCTAGAATCAAAACCTCTTACTACATTCCACAGCTGGTATACACCAATTATATTGTGAAAACAGCATCAAAATGAGGCTCCACAACAGTTGGTAGGATTTTTCATGTCTTCCTAGCTTAGACCTATCTCCTCCTCCAGAGAAAGAGATATATGGGAAGATCTCTGAATGAGATAACCTCATCTGTCATCTCTTCCAAGGATTCCTGAGTAAGAAATGCAGCATGCTGCTGGATTTACAGGTCTCTGCCTTCCTTCCCTGGGTCTCTCCAGCATTGTAAATGGTTATGGGACACAATACAATTGACACACAACTCCTCAGCTGATAATAGAGGATGCAAATGATTGAAAAAACAGGACTGCAGGCACATCTGGGCTTCAGCAAGGCCGTTACTCATCTGTAAAGGCATGATAATCATCAGCAACCTGTTTTTTCCAGAGTATGTTCAAAAGAAGCAGAAGCAGGGACACAATGAAGACTGTTTTCTCAAACACATTGCCAAAAACCTTTAGCATTAGACCTACAGCTGTGCTGACTGCTCAGCCTCTGTTTCAACAAGAATTACAGTGCTGTCATGAGTGCTCCATTGACACCCTACCATTTCCTAGCAACAATCTATATTTTGTACATAAAAAACTAAATTAAATACTGCCTATCAGTGTTTTCTTTCTCATTATGCTGTTAAACCTTTCCCCCTTTCCCATGTAAAATGAAGAGTCCTATTTGAACATTGTGCAGAACTCCAGTCTGTGCTCTGTAATGTAATGAACTGCCAAAGAAGCAAATCTAACATAAAACAAGGTATTTCATGTTATCCAAATTGACCCTTCTGAAAATCAAGTTAGCATTAGTTCATAATTCCACCACAGATTCACCAAGTTTTAATCCTGCAGCGATGGACTGAGTACCCCATAAGCAAATGGAGATCTGGGCATTCTGCTTTTCACAGGGCTGCTTCTGAGGGATCTTTCCTTGCAAAAATAGCATCCAGTCTTACTTCTCTAAGATTTATAGCAATTTCTGATCAGTCTGGGAAAAATCATTCAACTGCAAAGCACTGTCCCCTGGCTTCCAAACATTTCTGGCTCTTCTCGCTTTCCCACCCCCTGCCCCTTTACTTGCAGCCACCACTTAGTTAAAGGATCTTTAAACATATAATTCACATTTACATTTACATACACACATACCCTTCCACAACACAAACCCAACTAATCTACATCAACTGAGTTCTGCAAGTCAAGTGACAGTTTAAACGCATTAGGAATAAATGCCATCCCTTGGAGATGTCCTAGTCCTCCTTGTGAGGTGGATGGGTTTCTTCTCCCCTCCCCTTATTAGCACACAGATCAGCATCTATAAATAAATATATTCCAAGAACGATGGTAGAAGGGTAGAAAAAAAACCAAACCAGAAAAAGCAGCATGTTTCCATCCATATGGAAGTAATGGTGTGCAGACTCCAAATCCTACTGTGGCCAGGTAGATAAACAACAGCAAAGCAACAAACACAAAGATGAGTGGCATGGTAAGGACCAGCCCTTCACTCCGGAATGCAGGGGTGGAGAGATCAGGTTATTTCTGCTGGTCAGCTGTTCAGGTCTCATCTGCATAAATCTCTCATCATAGCAATGCATCTGCCAGAAAGCAAAAGAACTACATGACTTTAAAAACGTCTTCATGCTTTTTCTTCTTTATTTTTTTTTAAGAAAGAGCAAGGGAGGAACACTAGAAAGATTTTTTTACTATTATTTTTTTCCTAATATTTTCAGGTAAATTCCATCCCTGTACTTGTGAATCTCAGACAGTGGAGTAAAGTTGCTCCATGCTGAATCTTTGTTTACAAAGATGTTTACAATGTGTGCAATACAGTCTCAACATTCCCTGTGCTGCCACTGAAGATGACTGTGCTAAAACACGAGATTGATGGTAGACATACAAAAGAGAAAAGAATAATCACAGTTATTTAGACCATTTTACATTTTCATTTATATATTTCTACCCTGTGGAAGAAGAGATCTAAGATTTCTCTTACCATTGCCTACATCCTTAGTGCAATACACTTTTTGATACAGCATTCCATTTTCTCAATTTTTTACAGAAAGCCTGGGTTGATTTTACAAAACACCCTGGGAAATTCCCCTCTATTTCAATGGCAGCATCAGAAATATTCCCACTGATGGAAACTCACATAAAGTTTGTTGACATATGGTGCCACCTAGCTAGAAGATGTTATACATGTCATGTATTACAGATTTTAACAGTGCCATAGACACAGAGGCCTCTTCCAAATGAGCCAAACAGGAAATATCTACCAGACACACTAGAAAGGAATAGTGTTTGTCTTGGATTAAATAAATAATGATATATGTTAAATAAACTCACAGAACTAAATCAAGTTTTTCAAATTCTTAATATTAAAATAGGACCACAAGATCACAGGCCTTTACTGGTTAGTTCAAAGCTTTTCCATGTATATGAATTTACCACCTGCATAGACAAGCATAGGGAATTTTTTACCCTTCAAATAAGTAAGAAAAGGACCGGCAAATTTCTTCTTAAAGCTTTTTTTCAAATAAACCAGAATAATTTGGAAAATGCTACAGCGTACCACTGGTACAAGCATAGGCACATACACCAACATGGAAAAGGATTTCTCTTTCAGCCTGAGAATCAGTAAAAATGCACTGTGACAAAGAAGCGAGTCAAAGAAGTTACTCCAACCACTTACTTTAAAATTTTAGCGTTTTTTTTACCAGAGGCTGAAAACTCAAGAGTCCAATCTTTCTATAAAATATAGAAGAATAAGATTTCTCGAAGAAACATGAAAGCTTTTCTTGCGGTATTTAGTGAGCCCAATCACGTGTATCAGCACATTCAGCAAACAGGTTACAAGTCAATGTCTGCCACTTAGGAGAATGCACCACAGCAAAAACATTCGTATTTGCTTCTGGGAAGTTTTGCCCTAAAAGCATTTTTTTTTCTGGGGAATGCAGGCAGTAGGCCTATTGAAAGGATTGTCCAGCACCCATGGAACAGCAGTTGGAGATTGCTGTGCATAACTAACATTGCTTAAGGGCCAGATAGGCTGAACAAATAAGCAAACCTTCCTTAGGCAAAAAGTGCTCTCTGGTACAGTCATGATGCAAAAAACATCCAGCCTTTTATACAACCAACTCACAGAGCCCATAAAGATCTGCCTACAGAATTTCACAGAGTTTGAGTGCATTCTGTCTGAAGTCCAAGGTGAAGATATAAAACAAGATACTGCTCATTATTTCAGTTTTCAGTAGTAAACACTGCAGTTCAAACAAAAACCAAAACAAACCAGCACATTCCTCGAGAGGGGTATTTTAAACATTCTGCTGTGGAATTTTATTCAAGAGCTAAGGCAGGCGATTCAACAGCTTTTCAATAAAGATTTCCTCACCAATTGTAACTATAATTTAGAGTCTATTACAGGAATCAATTTATATTTACTGTATGAGAAATCAGACTTACTACACTCAAAACCACATTAGTTTTACAGACACTTTTCAACTGAAATTGTTTTGGGAAGCTGCAGACCGACACAAGGCTGTGTGTCCATGCAAACCCTCTCCAACAACACTGTTACAGTGCAGCAGATCATCCATGTCACATCCAAGAACCCACGGTCATGATAAGTCAGAATGCAGGAGCAGCAAAGGAGCCCAAGCACACTGCCACACACATTCCTAACAACTCTGAGACAGAAAAGCCTCGCGATGTGCTTTCTTCAGCACTCCTGCTTGGAATGAAACAATCATCCTATTTAGACTTCATCAAGACTTTACTATCAGTTATCTCATTGACTTCCTTGATGGTTCCTAAAAACTGACAGGTTTTTTTGTTTATAGCTACATGTGGCATGATGAAATTCATCTTTTGAAGCAGTGCCTGAATTCAACCCAAAACTCTTCAGTATTTCAGACTTAGTCAAGGAAGCAAACTTTCCCCTGGCAAGAACAACATATTTGTTATAAATGACAACTGCTTTTCTATTTTTATTAATATTTACAAAATAATGTAAATTCATAACATTTGTTTGCTTGCACAAAGCAATAGTACAAAACCCCTCAGTTTCAGTACTGATGTATTATTAAAGTTTTATTTTGAAATTAATGAAAAGCACACCTTATCCAATATTTTTTCCATCCTATGAGATATACACATCATATTACAAAATACAAGTACTATCTTTTCTTTGTGTTTCAAGATACAAGGCATCACAAAAACATTCATCTTCTTCAGATCCAGGGTAGAAGTCTTGTAAATGAGCTTTTTACTGCAACTACCAAGTACTGTTGCTCTCAAATTAGGTGCTCTCTACAGTGATTAAAAAAAGATTTAAAAATATGGGGATAGATTTAAAAACAACTTCTATAGATTATTAGTATTAGGAGACAGAAAACAAAGTAATGATCCCAATTCATGCAGTTCTTTTTTCCTCCTTGGAGATGTTCAGGTTAAGACCTGAACAGAACTAGCAGGTAATTGTATTGCACACATTTAAAGACTGCTGCCATGGTTCTAAGAAAATTATCACTTTTCAGTGTCTATAAAATACAAATTTTTCTAACACATTATTTGCTCTTTTTCAGTCAAGATTCACACACTCTCCCTTAACAAACAAATTGAAAGCAGTTCTTGGTACACTGCTAACAACATGATGCATTAATTAGTTTGGGGATGGGGTTTATGTTTGCTTGTTTAATCCTGTATACATGATAATATTACACAGCAATCCTCATAGAAAAGAGGACAAAAATGCAGTTTCTGTCATGGACAAAAACTTTATAAAAACATAATATAATTAAAATACAAAATAAATACAGTACATGTCAGATTAGTTACTGGTAGCATTTGAGGTTTCTGGAGACTGAAGAAATTCATAGGGATCATGAACCATGTCTTGCTGTTCTCCAACACTCAGATGAGAGGGGCTTCCTGTTGAACATGGGAAAAAAAATCAAAACCTTTAAAAGTACAGAAAAAAAAAGAGATATTTATACATATAAACAGCATGGTTATTTCATATGTTCTTTTTAGACTTTTAAAGCAAAACAGACATTTAAATGATATTTAAACAGGAGATTATGAAAAAGAAATCATAAGCCTCTTAGTAATTTAGACAATTTTTGGAAAAGTAATCAGTATGCTATCACTCTGAGCTGAAAAATCATACAAAATGCAACAGAGTATCATCCATCCAACATCATCTACCTTCTCAGAAACAGCACCAAAATTGTTAAGCAGTACGTTATACTATCATCCTGTCTTACTGAATTTTACGGTTGATAAGGAAATGCTGTTGAGAATCCCAACTGTTACTTGCTGCATACAACTATGCTGAAGTAAACTAATCATTATATACTCCTTAGTGTAACTAAGGGCATCAATTGCAAGTGCTTATAGGGAATTGCCAGTGAGTATCAATTTACTTAACAGTTACTTCAATCACACCTTATCAAAAAATAGGAAACTACAATTAGTAGTCTTAGTTCTGAGGTCAAAAGTATGTCATGTTAGTTATCTCTGCCACACATATTTAAAAATTAAAACATGATCAGTCAGCACACTTTTATCAGAGTAGTTTCCCACATAGATTTATGTAAATTACAATGTAAGTTTAAACCAATTTCAAATAGAGCACGAGTACTGCAACTTCTGTGACACAGCTAACTTTACCAAGATGATGTTGGTCTCTTTCAGAGGTATTGGAGAGAGAGCTCAAATTGGATGATGGCCGGGATCCCACTCTGTCAGCCTGAGCTTCATGAAGGTCCTGAAGCAGCTTAGTTGTTTCATCCAGATGTAGATGGTTATCATCATGATCAAGCTCCTTCTTCACTTTTCCTAAGAGTCACCAACCCAAACCCGTAATTAGCACATGCACGTTGACCCATGAATTACCAAGTCACTATAAAGAAGTTCCAAACTTAATTAACACAAGCATTGTCTATTACACAAATTACCTCAATCTTGCATTTTCCCTCGCACTTCTAAAAAGCAACAGCTGCAGACCTGTGCAGTATTTGAAGATGAAGGAAAGTGCCATGCAGAAATGGCTGAAACTAAACTGACTCCCAGTATTTAACAGCTCCAAGAGCTTAATTTGTCTTCCTTATCTGTTAAACACCAGACATGGACAGACCGGCCTGGGTTGGAAGGGACTTTAAAAGCCATCTTGTTCCAACCCCCTGCCATGGGCAGGGACACCTTTCACTAGACCAGGTTGCTCAGAGCCCCATCCAACCTGGCCTTGAACACTGGTAGGGATGGGGCATCCACAGCTTCTCTGGGCAACCTGTGCCAGTGTGTCACCATCCTCACAGTAAATAATGTATTTAGTTTGTGGCAAAAGAGAGTCAGCAAAAAGATCACTTAAATATCTAACTCAAAATACAGTTAAAACAGAACATGAAATCTATGGAGGCAAAGAAATCCCCATCACAAAAAATTCTAAGAACAGTATCTTTTCCAGCTCCACTGATTTTGTAGTAAGCCAAATAAAACTGTGAAACTGGAAAGAACTGGATGTATGTGCCAATATATGCTATTCTTTCATTGAAGACCTAGAAAAAATTTCCTCAACTTTAACAGGAAGATAAATTCCTTCCCTTCTCTTTCTTAGATGTTAATTTTGCAAGAATTATGATAAGAAGTAATGCCATAAACTCTCTCTGGAAGCCAACTAATCTAGAAGTATGATTATTCACAGAAAGGTCAAAGAAGAAAATATAAGCAGCTTTCAGTGGTGCATGCAATTTATAGTAAGACTGATATGTCTAAACGTTATCTATAAAGTGGATATTCATTCATCTTTCACTGAACTGCAATAAAATTAGAGCGAGACAGCATAATCAGAGCTTACAATTGCTTTTCAAACTGCACCTATGTGAGAAATCTGTAGAAATCTTTTTTCCTTTTAAGTCTTCAATTAGTTTGGTTGTGTTTTAAAACAGATCGTTTGGCCTCTTTCACATTCTGAATTAAAAGCACCTTAAAACATAAACAGATTGTTTGCTTGGATGACATTTTTTAAGACATTTGACCAGCTCAGCTGCCTGCAGAAGTGGCAACAGTACTTCTTGTGGTATTTAAAGGATAACTATCAGAGGCATGTATTTGAAACAGCAGCTGAATTGTTTTACACAACTGAAGATAAACACCAGAAGTTTCCAACACCAGAAGTTTCTTCTGACTTTTGTTTTGGGATATTCTGAGTGGCAATACGATCGAGTTTCAGGTACTTACCTAATTCCCAAGTTATTTTAAAAGACATCATATGAAGCAACATCATTTCTGAGTGAAAGCTTCACACTCTTCCTTAAAATTTATGTTACTATGAACACATGAAATACAAGCAAAGCTACCAAAATAGTGAGGTACAAATACTTTGTTTTCTTCAGTTGTACAGGAAGAGTTAGCTTGGATACATGGATGTCTCAAAGGAAAAATAGAGCAAGGTTTCCTTTATCAGCCCTAGACTTTCCCCTGTGTCAAATGTAGACTTACTACTACTTTTCAAACAGTTTTTTTAGTCCTAGCAAATCCAGCTGTCGTTTTGGCTAAATGGTACAACTAAACTGATGTCTTGTATATTTAGTTGCTTACCTAACGAACTTAACATAGAAATATCGAGAGATACATCTGAATACGGCTTAATGGAGAGAAAGTCCAAGTCAGAAGTGCTACTGTCTCCAGCAGATTCTCCAACCTATTAAAATACAAGAAATAGAAAGACTAGCAAAAGTGACAAGCTGTCATAGTAACTTTCCAACCTTTAAGGCACAAATCCATTCTCTCAGAAGTGTGTATCTCAACACCTGAGACTGGAGCATCCATAACCATCTTGGATAACCTGAAATTCAGAGACAGTTCAAAAAGGTTTCCAGACAGACCAGTCACATGAATGGCCAGGGATGGGCACAGTAGTCCAAGTCTTTTATCTAATGATCCAGGACCGCTTAAACTCAACTACACATTCAAGTCATCCATGTCTCATGGCAGAACACTAGCAGCTGGCAGTATTACCAGTGTCCCTCATCTTCTCCATATGTGAACATTGGATTTACTGAAATTTTTAGTACAGTGGGCCTCCCTCTTCACAGTATCAGCTGGAGCTGGCCTCTCTAGTATTTTTTCTACCTATTTGAATAATGAAATACAGCCTGCACTGCACAATTCCCTTTCTTTCCACACTCATTGCAATATTCCTAATGTAATGGCACAAAGGAAGAAATCAGAGTCACTAAGCTTCAAAACAGAGAAATCTCTGAGGGTGCCTATCCCAGCAGGAGAAATGAGACACTCAGGTAAACACACAACCAGGTATTATCTTTTAGAAATACGAAAATGAAACCTAGCACTTTCATGAAATAACCAGTCACCTTCTAGAGAAGTGCACACCTTTCCACAAAACATAAGTAATATTTATAAAATATGAATTTTTTTAGTTGTTATAATGTGATCCATACAATTTTTATGTGAATTGCCATGGAACACAGTGCGTATCTTCTGTTGTCAAAAATAATTTGCAAGATAAAATCTATACCACTTAAAGATTTGATTAGTAGCTGTAAAAGCATAAAATATGTATTATTTACTCATACTTTTTAATAGACATTTTCAATGGATGTGGTAAAACTGATTAATATTAATGGAGTTTTTTCCAATTTTACAGCAGGCTGAACCTCAAATATCAATCAGCATATCAAGTATCTTTTTCAGATTCCTGTGTGACCTTTCTGCCTCTGAGACTTGGTAACACATGCTGAAATAAGCCGGAGGACACAGGACAATAAAGCCACAAACAAAAATAGACTGAATATCAAAGAATTAATTTTCAGTACTTAAACCTTATTCTAGATACTGTAATTTTAATATTCAACCTCAGACCGTCCACTGAAACAAAATAACGTCTCAACAGTACTTTTTTGTTTGTTTTATGTTTTTTTCCCTGTTGTTTCCCTCCCCTATCTCCCCAACCATTTTACCATAATCTGTTTGGAAGAATCCAGACAGGTATTACGCAACTTGTGTTCTTCTTTTATAAGAACTGGCAGAACCTAAAGAACAAAGAAATACTTTAGATCTTAGCATTTAATATCTTATATTTACTAAGAATGTTCCCTGAGAATGTTTGTGTAATTTACTCGTTTTCCACAATAAGGTCCTGGGGCACCACAGAACACTGTCACATTTTGTGATGTTTGAGTAGAACCTTCACAAAAAAATGAAGACAAGCTCTTCTCCAGGGCAACCACATACAGTCATGCCAGCAATTTGTAACTAACCAGGACGACCTCTCTAGGAATAACCTAAAGCCTCTTCTTTCTCATATACTCCACTTATTAATCTTTTCTGTACTACCATACAGAACAGAGGCACATAAAATAAAATAAAGAATTTGCATGTTGGAAGCTCACAGAATTCAATTTTAAAAATTTTCAATTAAAAAACCCAAAACTGAGTATCAGCATAACTTACTTTAACTTCATCCAGTGGTTTTACTGGGATGTTTCGCCTCTGGAAAGAAAGAATACCAGTAATTGCTTATATTCAACACATGAGAAAGACATTTTTCTTGTACCATTTCAAGTATATTCAAACTTCACACACAAAAGGAGGCTAGAGACAGCTAACTTTTTCACGTATCTGTAATGCAATTACAATGTAACAGTTGCTGCTCTTAAATATTTTAGTATTATGCATTTTAACTAATTTTTGAGTTCTCTTATACTATTTCTTCTGCTCACAAACTTTATATTCAAATGCAGTATCTTCATCAATACTTCAGTAACTTCTGATCACAAATCACTCAAGGCTGTACTTTCAGAGATACTAGTTCTTACTCAAAATGCAGCAGCACAAAATGCTCAAGCATAAAACACCATGGCATATGATTATTGAAACACACTTAATTGTGTAAAATCAGCATATAGCCACATATGTCACAACTGAACAGCATTTTCAAGAGTAAATAGCCATTGACCATTTGAGAGGCCTTCAGAAATTCTCACCTGGAACGACATTCATACCAAAACGCGGTAAAAGGCAACGGCACATTTTATTCTAAAGCTAAGTTGACTGTGTTGCATATACACATTCCTATACGTAGAAGAGTATTCAAAATATTGGTTTTTAACTTTTTGAACTAATTGTTTACATTTCTTCCTGTTATATGTGCAATCTTTTTCCCGTAGGGAAAAAAAAAACCCAGAAAATTCTAAAGGATCGTCAGTGTTCTTCATTCTATTGTCTCCTTATTTCCAAATACCACCCACCCTATTCCACTTCAAAGTCTGCAAAGTTTTAGCATAATCTCATTTCCACCACGTCAGGAAGTCTAAGTACTTTCCATCTTCCCACCCTACCTCCCTTTCTTTATTCTTCAATCTTTCGGAATGTCGGCATTTTAAATAGCACACAATTATTTCAAACTACAAGCGGTTTTCAAAGTGAGGATAACATGAAATTTATCTTCAGAAATTTTGCAATTTCTTTTAGCTTATTTTGTCTTGGGAATGCAAACAGTCTCACTAGAATCACATGTATTTCTGAGAAAACTCTTTTCTCCAATCTTAGTATGAATCTCATCAGGAAAGTGCTTTTGCAAGTAAGTTAAAAGCTTTTCCTGTAGACACACTACATGAATGTAAAAGTTAGCACTGGGGGGTAACAGACACCTGCTACAGTGATAATTAACCTGTTCTTTAATTTTACTTCCATGTTCCAAATAATTAATCCTTCCACAAGAAATGTATTTTGCTTTTCAATTAAGAAAAAATCCAAAACCTTAACAAAAGCATTGCAATGTAACTCAGAAGTAGGTATGTAAGTCGTGACATTGAGTGACGAGGCTGCCTAAACACCATCCAGTTGGTTGGTCCTGCTATGTTGCATCCCCTGCCTCCTCCTTTCTGCAGTCATATAGTGAACCACATTGGAGAACTGACCTAGCCAGTGAAAAGGATTCCTCCTCTGTTGATTAATTCAGTCTCTAATTTGGTTCATGGTTGCTTGAACAGCTAACCTTGCACTGCTTAAACTGACAGTGGAAAACAAAGCACCTCACACAACATTCAAAAGCCAATAGGTTCATTCTTATTCTGATGAATTTGTGACATTTCAGTGCATCCAGGACACACCTGCTTTAGCTGATAAATAGTTTTGGAATGGTCACCACTAGTGATCTGGTCCAGAAGATCATCAACTATTTTCTTGCTGTAACTTCCAGCATCCTTCACAAATTCTTGTAAGCTAGCAGGAATGGAGATAAGCATTACAGAAAACGTTTACTTTCATAAAAACTACTTCTACTTAAAATATGGCTTTCCCGAATACACTGCATTACACCTATATTTTCTTCATTCTTTAACTCTTTTATGCTTCTTCAGAAAAGCAATTTAGGCCTTCAAGACACAGAGTTTTTTCCTTTATTTTAATACTAAAGTACACCTGGCAACTTGTTTTTCACAAGTACCAGCAAATTTTGACTTGATCTATCATCGATGAGAGGTTAGTGGGTTAAAAAACAAAACACAAGAGATAAAAAGCTTGCAATAATTTCTTTCCCTTCACAAGCAACAATTTAATGATAAGTGGCGTTTTTCTTTTCAAGTAGCTTTAACTCTTTTGAAACCCCTTAAAAAACATCATTGTTTTAAAGCCACTGAAATATATTACTTGCCTTTTTAAACTTATTTTCTGCTGGGTTTAAAGCAAAACACTAAATCTGTGGCAACCTATAATACACTGTGGTTGAAGATCCTAATAACAGGATCCATTGCAACCTTACAATAAAATAGGAAAGCTTAAAAGGACAAATGGAAAAAACTCCCAAAACATTCCCCACTCCCAAAAACCCAAAAGCAAACAAACAAAAAAAAAAACAAATGAAAAAAACCTCCAAGAAGGATAAGAGCTAGCTTCAAATTTTATAGTAATTAACTTTAAAAATAAATTCTAGGAAAAAAATCAGGATTTGGAGGCTCTTAGTTGAGATTTAGTCTAAATTGCTTTGCAAAAAATTGCTATGAGAAGTTAAGACTTTGTAATAAGGGGGCACTTACCTTAAGGCACACTGGATCCCAGTTTCATCACCATATGCTGAGTACAGGAGCTCCATCTCATCTGGTTTCAAATCATGAAATATAGAGTTGTTTTGCAAGGAAGGTGCTGTATTGGCACTGGTAAGAAAGGTTACTACACAGGTAAAAGAAAGACAGAACAAAAGATTAGCACAAGTGTAAAAGATCAATTGGGGTGGAAAAAAAAAGATCGTGTTTTCTGAAACAGATAGAGAAAATGCCATATATTTTCTTCTCCAGCTGAAAGCAAGAGCAGTGTCTCAAGGACACTTTCAGACTCTAGAATCAGCACAACTATTTTAACCATATAAACAAAACTACATATACTACTGGAAAATCAAGAACTATGTTATCCACCCCATTCTGAGAAGAAAAAGATTCATGGTCACACCCCCTTTTGTATTCTACATTTTGTGTGCATCTACTTTACTGCTGGTTGCCAGTCAGTTAGATTAGAAACTATTAAAACCTGTCAATAACACCAGGAAAAAAAAATCCACAGTCTGCAAAATCCTTGCCATATGATGCAAAAATGCAAATGACTGAAAATTGTTTCTCAACTGTAAGTGCAATTACTCAGGAAAAATTATTTCCCCCAGAGGAAATGGCCTACCATTATTGGAAACCTTCTAGTGTGACTATAGCCACACTAGATAGGTAAAATATTAATCCATATATTGCTAATTACGTTACGTTTAATAAGCAAAAAATTCAATTTAATAAAAATTGCATTCTGCTGTTAATGGAACTACTATATATTATAAAAATAACCAAGCAAACTTTCATATTGAGACAGATATAAACTGAAATTATTTTATATCAAGTAATTGCTCAAACATTTAATAAACACGAAGTTAAAACATGGTCTTTGGTATTTACCTTTATTTCTTCGTTCATCTTTGAAGCCCAGTGTAGTGAAGCCAGGTAATAATTTGCTTGACAGCGAACTCAGATCCACTGGGTGAGTTTCTTCCTCTAATAATTTGATTTAAAAGAAGGCTTAGAAAAGCATTTCATGTTTACAATTTATGATGAATAATTAGAATTTGCTATTTGAGAGCTGTAACTAACATGAAGACTAACTGTCTTTTAATCTATACATTAGGGCTAGGTACTGTAATTCAGGCTCTCCATTTAAATTTCAAACACAAGGCTAAAAATATGCTTCCATGTCTTATTCACAAGATCTATGGCTTACTTAAGTTATTTCACTTTTAAAGTATACAGCAGCATCTGTAATTATTTTAGTAGCTAATTCACAAACTTTCGAGATCCAGATATTACTGAAGTGATAAAAGCAGTCTCTTACGTTGACTAAGTGGTTGTTCGTTTATAGAAATCCATTATCATCACTCTTTAAATTTTCAGTGGCATACTTCCAGAGGCATTAAATACCTTTTTTTTTTTTTTCCCCAGAAATAGGTAATAGGCTTGATAGCAGCCAGAATGCTCAATTTCATTCCAGAAAAATTTACTACCAAATGAAAAAGAATTTAGCAGGCTTGTGTCTCTCAATGTGATTAGTCAAAAGCATTCATGTATTCATCAGTGAAACAACAGGAAAGCTGTGAACAAATTTTGATCTCAAAAGATGCAGAGAAAGAAGTACAAGATCAACATGACACACAGCACCAAAAAACTATGGCATTCCATTCATTACAAATTTCCAATACTTCTGCATCTTGAGCTTGAAATTAAAAGAAATAAAAAGCATAAAACAATATAAATAACATATAGTAACAGAAAAAAAAAAAGAGAAAAAATAAAGGAACTAAAGAAAAAAAATTGAGCAAAACCTCATAAACTTAAAACTGAAATTTAGCTAATGATTTAAATTAGGAAATAAAGAGGTAAAAGATTATTCTGAATTTGCATCTGTGCATTGCACATTTACATAGGATTACAGCATTTTCATTCACCTTTTGTCTATTAGGTATTAAAACTACAGTGTACTTGTCTTCCAAGCTCTTTATAAAGTTGTAGCAATGTATAAGTCTTTATAAAGAGGTAATATTTTATCTTCTCACTGTTAGCGTCAGTAAAACAAAGCATCTGAAGAGTGAAAATACGGAAGGTAAACAGAAACACCTTTGGGGTGTTTGGGGAAATGGTTTGGGAAATAATGAAAATAATAATTTTTTTTTTTAAATTAAAAGCTATTTTAAAACTCATCTCTACTACACAGTATCTGTATCTACAGTTAAGACTTCAAAATCTGTTAGAACATTCAAGACTAGAAATGTTTGCTTGAAAGAGTATGGCTTTTACCTTCTGCTTCTGGATCAGATGAATTTACTACACTAAATAATAAAGTTCCATCTCCATTTTTTTTCAGATAACCAATCTGTAAATAGAACCATAAGATACAGGAGCAATCATTGAAAACAGTTCACACTCAAAGAAGGAGTTGCCCATTTACAGAGAGAACTATAAAAAGCATTTTTAGCTGTATTGAGATACTGCACTTTGATATTCCCTTTTTCATACAGAGAATCTTGGGTCACAACTATTTTACACTACGTAGCAAGTGTTTCAGAACAGAAGACTTAGGAGCAGAAGTTCATATATCATATAACATACAACACCTTTTTGATCTTTCTAAATCAGATCTGAAGTTTTCACCCAAGACAAACACAATTCCATTATGATTAGCACAGAGCCAGCCTTCCTGACTGCGAAGTCTAGAACACACATTCCTTTCAGAAGCAGAACTGTAACTCCTATCCACAAACAAAGTCATGGCTTATTTTCAAATCTAGATTGAACTGCTTGTTTTCATGTCTCACCTGCAACTTTCTCTAATTAGAAGTACTTTTATGAACACACTAACAAATTCTTCAAGAGGAAGAAGTGCTGTGACAGACCTATTGAAGCACACAAGCACAACACTAAAGACAGACGTGAAAGACAACAGAGATCACCAGGGTCTGTAAAGGTAGAGCCAGATCTGATGCAACAAGCAAAGCTAATGTCAGAAACTGACTACACATGAATTGAGGAAAAAAAAGACTGTAACTCTCAACATAAAGGGAAAATGAAAACTGTTCTCTCCCTACAAAAATATTACTAAATGCTTCCAAGGAAACCAACAATAAATTTCCCCTATTTTGTTTTTTACCTCCCTCCATCTGAAAAAGTTTAAAGCTCTCTCCATACAAGAGGCCGAAGCTAATATTGGCATACAATAAAAACAGAGGTGAGAGATGCTGGAAAGAGAATGAACAAGAACACTACCTTCAAGTGATGGCAAAAGTTAGTGATGGCTGAATTCCAAAACCATGCCAGTCAGTGTTACCTAGACTCAGTGGGACATGCAGTGGGGCTGTCTAGCTGATTTAACAGCCTACGCAGTTAAGAGCTGCACACCTTGAGAAACTTCCTTGAGCACTGCAAAACTGACTGCATGAGCATGAAAGACTGGTATTGTTTAAAGAGATTTAAAAAGCCACTCTTACTTTGGAGGTTTCAAATAGCCTTCAATCCTAGCAAGTCTTCTAATTATCCAAAGAAACACAGATACATTGAACCTAAGCCTTCACCCATTATTCTCTGCAGCTTTACTTCCTAATCCAGTTGAGCCTACGGTGACTGCATAAAAAGGGACACTGCCCAAGAAATGGACATTTACGTTTGAAGACACACCACCACTTTTGCTTCAAAGCAAAGTTTCTTCTGCAATAGTTTTTAAACAGGTAGAAAATGCAGGATGTGGCAACATCCTGATACTTTTCTTGACTGCAGTGCCCACTAGTGACAGATGAGAAATGAGAGCAAAGGTGGGAATAAGTCTCCACAAAATTCAAGGGAAAGAGAGTAAATGTACCTCAGTACAGACCTGTAGCAAATGCCTGGAGCATTCACTCCAGTCCTACCATAAGGAAATGAAGGAATCCACCACCATCATCACAGAGCTAAAAAGTCCACAGCCCAAAAATAGAACCTTCAGATAAAACTGCACCAACAGCATCACCACGCTTATCCTTCTAACCTTTGGAAGAGCACAAAACCCAAATACATGGAACAATATCAGAATCACATTCAGGACTGTGAAATCTGCTATCTAAACCTAATCAATAAAAGATCTTTGTATTTGGTACTCATGCTACAGCTGACAGCTACTACTTGTAAGTACAGAACTACAAGAGCTTACAGACTCTCCTCATTAAAAACAGTAATTTCACACTTAAATATATGTTAATCCCTGGGGGCGGGGGAGAGGAGGAATCCTAACAGCCCTTCAACCTATGCCATAGTTTGTTTTTTTTGAGGTTGCAGCAATACGTGTGGTTTTTTAATCACTTCCAATTCAACACTTTCAGCTAAGGGCTGCAATTCAAGATTGAGGAACATTTCAGTGTTTCCTGCAAGTGAATTTCCAAAGATGTTCAACACACAGTAGAACTTGAGATCCACTTAGGACCCCCTACAATGGCTTTCAGTGGGAACTAAATGATAGACAACAGCCATATTGGTATTCCACACAGAACGTACATCCCAGATGTTCCAGTCTCAGAAAGCCTAACAGTAAAGCTTGTTTCCTAGCGTGAAACAAAGCATTCAATAGTCAGGCACAAATTGGAACTGCAAACTGCCATGTGCAGTAGACCTTGCTGTTGGGTAGATATCGATTGATCCTATCCCGAGCTTCATCTGCTGCATGTTCCACTAGTGCCAGGACGTGTTCTTCAGCAGTGCTGTCTGTCAGGCTGCACGCATTCCCCTCAGGTTCAAAAATGCAGCTAAAAAAGAGAAGAGGAGGAGCTGTAGAAATTAAAAGCAAAAACAAAAAAAAGAGCTGAATTCTGGCTTTGCGTAATTGAACAATCAGTCCCACTCTTCTCCCAGTGTCAGTCTACTTTAGCATTTAAGTGGAATTATAATCATATTACGAAGGTTTGCAGCAGAAGCTGTGAACTACCAAACTACTTAACTTCAAAAACTTAATTGTTTCTGTACCTTGATGAAAATGAAGTATAAAATGAAGTACAAAACAGAGACTGGGAGTAAAACTGCATTAATACAGGGTGAATGCTGTATGCATCCTTAGTCTCCCATATGCATAAATATGCTATTTTCAAAAATTCCAAATAGGAAGATGCAGAAAAGAAATTACATAATGAGGGATAGAAACTGTAGCTAATCAGAGAAAAAACCCAACAGGCTGCATATTATGTCATATAGCTGCTTGCAGAAGTAGGACACAACTCCCAGTCTAACAGGCAGTCCTTTAATTCCTATGTTTGTTAGTATTGGCAATTAGCATTCCTAATCTGTATCAATCACAAGATTGCTAGTAACTGAAATTACAGACTTTAAAATTTATCTTTCAGTAGATCCCTTTTCATTAAGGCTCCAAAACAATAACATCATAGCAAATAAGCATGCCCAAGGACGGAACAGGACATAGCTATCACATAAAATCAGAAAAAGGTAGCGTCATAAAGAGAAGTGTGAAGATATCATAGAATATGGCAGTCGTCATTATATTTTATATATAAAATAAATGTTGTACATCAAAATATTTCAGGGCATTATATGGACATTAGACACTAGGGCCAAACACCTTAGGTACTGGGTAGAGCATCTCCTCACACCAAATCCATTTCTCTCTCCTGGGTTATCTTCTTCCATTTGCTTAGCTAAGAATTTCTCTCTGTATAGAGATTCAGATCCGATACACAAGTAAGTTTTGCTATTAAAGACAATAAAAAGATCACAGGATCATACTATTACGAGACAAATGTGTTATACGATTTTGTTTCATTGAAAATTTAAGGAAGGGTGTACACAGTAGGAAACTCCTCAACAATTGGCACTTTCTATCACACTCTACAGAATACTTAAAGGACAAGAATTTTGAGAGAATGTTCAGAAGATTGCAACATCCTAAACAAAATTTTCAAAAACTACTTAAACATTAGGATGTTCAATGATCAAGTCACTTTTTAATCTATAGAGGTCTAAGCTGCATTTTGCAAACCTTGACTTCAACTCCTTCTCTGCTTTTAACCATGAAACATGAAGGCAAAAATATCTGCTATTAGGTTTGATTTTACTCCTCCAAGGGTCTTATTGTTCATCAAAAAGTACAGTATCAATCCTACAGATGCAAAAATCTAAGTGTTTAAAAGTTAAAGTTAATTTGAAAAAACCAAATTAATTCCAACTACTAAAGTTACATAAACATTGAAAAGAACAGAATAGTAAATTTATACTACAACTGATTGCAGAGACACTGGTACCAGGATAAAATTGAAGGTCATCATTTTTAACTATCTTAACTATATGTTAAGGTAGATATTAAAGACAGAGCCACACTGTGTGGTTTGGCAGTCTCAATTTCTTGCTCTGTGACAAAGTACAAAGCTACTCCTGTAGTTGAATTTATGCGAGAATTAATGCTGGACACTACACAAACCAAATCATCGTGTCTTCTAAAAAAATACAAACAATCAAAAACCAAAGCACCACCCCCTCAAGTCTTGTTTACACAAAGGTGCTTTCAGTTAATTTCTACACACACCCCATTAAACAAGGGACAAATAAACTTTTTTAATTCTCTGTGATACAGCAACAGATTTGTTTCTGTATGTTATCATTAGAAGAGTTTCCACCACAGAAAATGTTTAAAATTATTTTTGAACATACATGTTGCAGTCTCCTGTTTCCAAAAAAAAACTACATTAGAATACTACTTCTTCCATCAGCATTAAGGATTACAAAAATGCTGAAAGTGTAAAAAAAAAAAAATGGCTGATGAGAACTCTAAAGTTCACTTTTAAAAAATATGAGACAAGGTATATTTCACTTTTTTTACTCTGAAGATTTCAAAAGAAACCTGCAGAACCTATCTACATGATCAGATTATTTAAGACATGACTAGTGATGCTCTGCTGCAGTATTTTTTCCATAAAATGCCAGCTGATATAATGCTCTACAATTTAAATTCACAGTCTATCTTTGGATGTCTATGCAAGAACACTGAACAACGTAAGTTGCTTGTATATAATGGTTTCTGCTAAAATCTCATAAAACAAATTGACTAAATTCAGATCTTTTAAACAATTTTAATAACACTCAATTTTAGCTATGAAAATATGAATTTGTGACATGGGGGTGCCTATTAACTGGAGGATTACTATTGCACTAGCAATGTATTTTAAAAAGAAGCTTAATAAGATTTCACTGGGGAGATGTTATCATCTGCTCCAGAAATAATCTCCTATACCTTCATAACCTGCCAGATAAGGTTAAAGTTAAATAAAATCACTCACTGATCTGGGGCCACTCTGCCCTCCTGGAAAGAGCCTCTTACATTTTGATGTGACTATTTTAGGAAAGGGAGAAAAGCGACAAAATGCAAAAGGTATTTGTGGCTATATCTAAAATAAAATAACATTTTAAACCATCATGAGAAGAAATCACTCATTATTTAAAACAGATATAAAGAAGAATAAAACTATCTCTACAGATATTAATTGTAAGTGCTTAAAAGAATATGCAGTCATCTTCTGAATTGTTTACTTCAAGCTGCGAATCACTGGGTTATTAATCAAGTTCTATAAATAAACAAATAAAATACAATAAAATTGCCCATTTATCCTATGGGCCTCTCGGAAAAACTTCTGAGGTTTTTTTCTCAGTTCTTTGCTGCTGTGTAATGCTACAAAAGCTGCAACAAGCCAGTAAGCATGCCCATTAAAACCTTTACCTAATAACTTCTTTATTTTGCTTTTTGGATTTCTTGGTAGTCTCTGCTTGTACAGGAACAACTTCAGGAACAGGTTCTTCTACTGCTGTGTCTTCATCGCCCAAAAGAGCTGCCTGCTGAGAAAAATCCATGTCCTGCATAAACGACATGCTGCGCTTCAAAGCTAACAGCCGTTCCTAGAATCAGAAAGGACAGAGCGGCAGGGACTTAACCTTTCCCTCATAGCCAAGATGCTATGATAATGGGATGGGATGGGAATGGCCATGGCCTTATTTTGTTCTTAATGTCTCGTTCCAATGGCGATGCAACATGATTTGGACATGGTAGCATGGCATCAGAATTTCTGCAGCCCAACTATCAAGAGAGAAACAAACAAACAAACAAACTGCATATGCAAAAACAACTGTCTATTTTACACAAAACTTACCATCACCGTAACACATGCACACACACACGTGCACACACACAGAGCAGCTCACAAAAAAACCTTCATTTGACAAGGTAACAACTGTATTTGAATAAAAAGTATTTGCAATGCAACACCTCTGAAAACTCCCCTACACCCAACACCTTGAAAAAAGTAGTGCTTTCTTGTTTATGCAGAAATAAAACTTAAATGAGATCTTGTTTTCAAAGTTTCAGCCAGAAGTAGGACTTTACAGTAGAGTTTTATACATGTAGATCTTAACTGTTTCCACTGAAAGAAGCTCCTACAGACTTCAGTGGCGCAGGTAAGGTTGAGAAGTAAGTAAAGATTATTGAGTTACAACAAGAATGCCATCAAGCCCTTAAATACAGCAGCACTAACTGGCACTGCTATAATTAATCACAGATGGATGAAATAACATTTAACATTGTTACTATGTTCCTTTTAAGTATGGCAACATAAAAACCCCCAAAGTTTCTGCTTTCTGTTTTTAATAGGTCTCTTACTTTGCTCATCATCTTAAAGCCTGTGTGCAGTATCTTCTTGGCTAGCTTGTAGTAAACAGTATCCGGTCTGTTGTAAGTCATTGCATTATCACACATCAGTTTAAAATCTGCCTGCAAAATACAAAACAAAAGAACTGTAAACATTTCAAGTCCTTTGTTAAATGACTGGAAGATACCATTTCATGTTGGCAGCTCTGTGAAGAACATGATAATATTCTAGCAGGAGGCTCATGAATGCAAGCCAAAAGCAGAATTCCAAAGGTTTGAGCATTTTTTACCTCTCCAAGATGCTTAGTTTCCTTTGGAACTGGCTTTTGGTTATAAAAAACACACTCTTTCCTGAATGCCAAATGTAACATTTTCTCCTTAACCAAACGGACCAAACAGAACAAATGGAGAAATCATCAGAAGGACCGAGCCACCAAGGCAACTTTTTACAGCATTTAAGCCCTCTGCCTCCAATTAACGAGACCATCACAAAGACAGAAATTGAGAAGGTGACATGGAGGAGCAAACTATGGGCCAAGAAGCAGACAAGAAAGTGCATGTAAGCTACACTTCTAGTGATGGTCTTTCAAATGCTGCAGAAAAAGCCAGTCTTTTGCTTGCCCAACTCTGAAGTAGACCCTTTTTTCCTAGAGCAAAACAGATTAATTTTCTGCAGCAATTGCCCCTCTTCTAAATGCAGGAAAGAGTTCTTGCAGATTCTACTCTTAGACAGATTATTTTAGTGTCTTGTGACTAGCCTTAGCCAGTTATATCAGAAAGGTAACCTTTTGAGCAGACCTTGTTTTAGAGGTTAAAAACCTACAAACTTCATTTCTGTATTAAGCTTCCGGCTTTGTAGTTCTGTGTAATTAGGTACCGTCATGTATCTAGTTAGGGAGTCCAATTCCTTTTTCACTCTAACATGGGCAGACTTTTAGCAAACTTCTATTACTGCTCAGACTACCAGCAGAAGCTAAGTCCTTTAGAAAAACAGAATCTGTCAGTCTAAAAAATACTGCAATTTTCATTTTTTTTTTAGGTTTCTATCCCACCAGTTTCAATACTGCAACCTTGCCTGTAACTAAACAGCCACAGAGCTCCCACTCAAACTTCCTTTAAAGTTGTTACATAGGACAATCCAGCAAGACAGTATTTAGAGAACTGAAGGCATTGCTAACGGCAATGCTATTATCAATCCTTTTTTACTATTTCCTATAAATCTCTATAGCATACATAACAAAACAGAATAATCTTTGTCAAAGCATCTGTAAGAAAAGTAAACCATTCTTTGCTCACCTTGCTGGACATTTCAAAATAAGAGATTAACCCTGAGAAACAAGCCAATGCTCTCTGCCAAGGCTATTGTTATATCAACATTAGTCTAGGAAAGAGCAATTCTGAAGGCGGCTAATAGATCTTCGTGAATTAGTTAAGGAAAACTCCTTCAGGAGCTGGCAATACCAGGAAACCATTTCTTACTGCACTGTTTGTAAAACCATGATGTATCTAATAAATTATTACACCAATAATACACTAAATAACTAAGTTAAGTTGCAAATAACCTTGCCAAGTAAGTTTCTGCCAGAAGATAATTTCAAATGAAGTTATATGAAAAACAGGATAATTAAAGATAAAAAATACGTAGTTGTTATTGACTCTTATACAAGGTGCTTCAGTATATCCACAGGTTTCTTGCAGACAGGTCCAAATTACATTTTAATCAATCTAACAAGGTCTAGATTAAAAAAAGAAAAAGGAAAAGAGCTCAATGGCTTACTCCTGTTAAAGTTTAGCAGCATAAATTCCACAGAACTTTAGAACATGTTCTTGGTTTCCACAGTAATTTATAGATGACTGTAGCAGAATCTGACAGATTATTTGTAACACACTGAATATACAGAAGGGCTCAGTTCTGAAAAAAATGAGCATTAATTAATGTAAGAAAGGCTTCTACAGTTAAAAAGAATCTTCAGTTTCTTACTAGTTGTGAAATATCTAAATCTTTATTAATTCACCTTGAATTCAGTAACTGATTTGTATTCATTTGCTGCAATTTTTTCCTTCATCGTACCAAAATCCATAGGGTGTTTTATTATCATGGAATATCCAGGAGCAATGGCATCCGTGACTGGAAAAGCAAAAAACCCATGAGGATCTTTCCTAAAAATAAAAACAATACATTTAGATTTACAGCAGCAAACAAAATGATCCTTGCTTTTGTATCACATTAATGACACAACAGTACTAGTTAAAAAAGAAAAAACACTAAAAACATTCTCATAAAACAGATGCATGTTTGAAAAACTTCATGATAAAGGAGAGCATTGTGATTTCACATAGGTAAACTTTTTGAAAGACATTAAGAGTGCCTTTCAGTTCAATTCAATGATCAAATGACCAATTCAAGCTAGTTCTTATATTTCTTAATTAATTCTTGTATGTTTTCTATGTCTCTACCCTCCAAATTGGTCTTTTGGCTTCATTGACTAAAAAACCTCAATTCTTCTTGTTCATAAGGTCCTCTAAAAATAAATACAATGTTTAATTTTTTTTAATTAGTTCCACATTCAGCTTATTGCTACGTAATAAAAAGGAATGTTTTTTTTAAACATGAGGTACAGATTTAAGAAAACAGTAAAATAAAAAGCCTCTCCAAATTAAGAGGATTATCAAGTAACCAGGTCTAAATTTGCTTTCTATCTGACAACGGACACTGAATAAAACAAAATTTCATTAAAACACTTCAATCTTTTAAAGAATTATAGAGTCATAACTGGCTTTTAAAGTCTAAGCTAAGTAATTAATATTTAATACATTTATAATGGCAATGTACCCTCTGCCCAAAACACCTATTTCCCTGCCCAATGCTAGACTTGCAAAGTTGGTAATAATTTTCCTCAACTTATCTTTAAAAACTACCAGGTCTCACATGGTTGCAAAGGTTAATAAATATATTACAGTCAGTCTCTAGGCACTATTTGCAAACAGAAAACCAAAATAAGCAGTTGCCAAATAACACATATCAATATGCATCAGACACTGCCAACACAGCTGAAGACGCAATAGCGTTTACTACCTTTGAAGCTGGCGAAGGAAGTGTTCCAGTAATTGCTGGATCGGTGTGCTCTCATTTTCAGCTGCATTTTGAGATGAAAACACAGATAAGTACAATGAAACAGAATACAGTCATATCTGTTTATTTAAAAATATAAATACTAGAGAGAAAATCTTACTGTAAGTACAGCTTGTACTGATCTGAAGCTAAATGTTACATGGTTTTCAAAGCAGAAGCACATCAGATTTCTAAGCACACAGTACCTATTTCTTCTTTTGTTTTCTGACTCTTTTTATCACATTAAAACCTAGTACCCATTAAATCAGATGTAGTGCTAAGTTTAGTAGCTCTAAGAAGATGTATAAATAAGATTAAAATAAGGTGTTATATATTTTTGCAGAAAAAGTGAAACTTGGTTGCTCAAATACTGCTGTTGGGAAACCCATATTTTTACAACATGTTCACCATGCAATTTCAATGGCTTCTTTACCATAAACCCAATGCAATCAGCTTCTCTGAACCCTTCAATCACAGAATGACAAACAGATGCAGATTTGCTGGCAAGAGAGGTAACGATTACAATGTCACTTCCTGTACAGATTACATAAGACACACTACATGTTAATTACCTGTTACTTCAGAGAGACTAGCTTTAATGAAGTTTGAAACAGTAAAGAAGCATCAAGAAAGGAAAATCCAACTCTCCATCATGATAGAGGAAAGACATTTCCTTTCTTAACCGGAATGGGTCGGGTAATTTATATGCTTTCCAATACCATTTTACAAGCAGATGAAAAGAGAATAATAAAGGGAATAGTTTCTAGCTTGTCAGTTTTTAAGGCTCCTGACCACCCAGAGACACAAAACTCTGACCAGAAAATGTCAGTTACAGCTGATGGCCACCATTCCTCAATTTAACATGTGATCACAATTATAAAATCCCTTGGAATTACTTGACCAGTCAAAGGGCAGTATTCAAAAGACAAAACTCACAAAATTCCTAAAGATACAATTTTTTGCTACTAGGTTCAATTTTCAGGCTTATGTGTAACTGAGATGATGATGTAATCGACAATTCTCTGAAGTAAACGTTTCCACTAAGTAATGATGAGTTTTAATTATCAAGCAATGGCTACAGGTAGAAAAAGCATGGCAAAATCTGAAAGGATTAAACATGTAGAAGCTGCCACACACAACTGGCAAATATTTTGTCTGGTGATAAGAAGTAAAGAAGATTTGTAAATAAGAAACAGGGGTGGTGGGTGGTGTCTACAGTCTTTAGAGACACACTATCACAACTTCCTTTTCATGAGAATAGAGATACTAAATCTCCACATAGGTTAGAAACAAAAAAAGACCATAATAACACCTTAGAAGTCTCCACAAGAGCTTTTCCCCCTGAACTAAGTGAAACTTAGTTTCAGACATTCTGATCACTGCTGTGCAAAATGCTAAGGAGAAGGAATTAGGGGAGCACTATGCACAATAATACTTTTATAACGAGGTTTATTCTGCCAAGGAACAGAAGCCAGAGACAGATGTCCTTGGCAGTGTCAGTCACCTGAAAAGAAACCCACTAAAACATGGAAACACCAAGAGGAGTACGGACTTTTCAGATAGCAGAAAGTTCTGAATGTTGGAAAAAGTAAATTTCAGTAAATCTTCATGAAAATTTTACATTTTTGTACCTTTGACAAAGCTTTGTTTTGTGTACTTTTAAAAAGAACCAAAATGATTTAATCTTTCACACTGCTCACCTGGCTGAGTTCTGCATGCTCTGACAGGACGATCTGGAGGAGGTTCAACCTCCACCTTTTTCCCAGGATCAAAGTCATCAGTTTCTCCTTCAGTGTCACACTGTTCTTTCTCCCTTTTCCTCTTTTTCTCTTCCTAGCACATCACAGAGACGACATATTTTAGAGGGATGGACTTGGAATGTACAATCCCACACAACACAAGGTAAGAAACAGTGATGTTTTAAATTTGGAACACTTACTCAATATCTGAGTCATAATACGATTTAAACAATACTGCATACATTTTCACTATCACTTTTTCAATCTTCTCCAATTAAAATCAGACTGTTCATATTTTGCTACTTTGTATTTAATATAGTATTGGTCTATCATTTCTGCACATTTATTGAAAAGACTGTTGAACTCTGAAGCTATTTATATGTAAAATTACACAATAATAAGCTACACCAGAGAGCAAAGAAAGTTAATTTACTATTCAGTAAAGATCATCTGTGGCTCTGCTCTCATCAATGTATTTTTGTTGTTTGTCACATTAAACAGAAATCAGTAAAATATGTGACAACTCAGCCAACAAAAGAACCATAAGAAACAATGTTGGCAACTAATGATCTCTTCCTGAGTTTCAAAGCAAAGACATGCTTAAGTCATTCCTGAAATCCTGCAATCATTATCCACATTTGCACAGAAAAGCACACTTCATTAACCTTCCTTAGACTACAGTTTTGTTACTTAGCTATCCATTAGCTTATTTTGAATGTATTAATAGTGAAGTTATTTTGGGAAAAAAATCCAAACAATACCCACCCCACAACTCAGTAAAGGCAATTGATACTTCAAAATCTTGTAGGAAGGACAGTTGGTTTTGCTACACTTCAAGTCTCAGTCTGAAACATTTGTAGTAAGAGTATTGTGCGCTATCTTTGCTGTATTCAAGAGCTTTTGAACGATCCTATGAGATCTGTCACTTCCAGTTGAATTTTTTTGTTAGGCTTGTATTACTTGGAAGTGACAGATGTTAGCTACAAACACACACAAAGTAGCACAAAAAAACCTATCATACGAGAATAGTAAAACTACATGACAGGAAAGAATTAAAAAAGGAGAAATGTCAGAGAATCATTACTACATGAAAGAAATACTATTGAAATTAAATTGTATAAGTAACTGTGCTGTCAATGCCTTATTGCTGATTTTAATCAAACTCCGCAATGCTCAACACAGACAACTAAGGTGACCACACTACTTGCTACTAACAAAGCCACAAAGCCTAGCACACAAGTTATTCCAAGAGCCAACCAAAGTAACGTACCACAGTACTCAACAGATCAGAAGCTGTTTTGAGTAAACATATCAATTTCAATGTCCAGTAACTTGGCACACCTCAAGAAGATAAACACAGCCTATATTTATTTGAAAAGTTGAAAATACTCTCCCTAAAAGGGTAGCAAAACAGATTTGTGACCTGGCTAAAATACAAAACATCCAACTGAAAAACAGAAGCATACGTTCAAGGCAAATAAATAAGAAAAATAAAAAGTTACAAGAAGGAAGCTTTTACTTTGTTCACAGAATCACCACAAAGGTATCTCCTTCAAATGGCAAGTACACCACCTCACACACATGGGTCTTCTACATTTATGAAGTGCTATCTCCAGACATTAAGCTTTTCGCAACAGTGATTTAAACAAAGATCTGCATCAGATTTTGGACCTGATAAACAAGCATGAAAGCTAGTGTGTCTGAATTCTAAAAATCACAGCTTACCTTTCTCTTTCTTCTTTCCTCATCATCTAGATGCTTTTCTTTTTCCTTCTCTGACTTTTTCTTCTTTTTTTTCTTCTTTTCTTTATGTCGTTCTCGCTCGTGATCTGATCTATCATCATAGTAACTAGAATCATGCCCTGACCCAGAGAGTTCGGTCACTTCACTGCCTCCAACTTTAAGAACCAGTTTTAAGGGTTTTTCCAAAGGTTTATCCACATAATCTAAATTAAAAAAAAAAACAAAAAAAAAAACACAAAAAAACCCCCCAACAAAATCAATAAATGCAGAGGGAGATAACAGCACACAGCAATTACAGAATGAGACTTAATTAGGTTGGAAAAGACCTCTGAGATTGAGTCCAATGTATGACCAAACACTACCATTTCAACTAAACCATGGCACTAAGTGCCACATCCAGCCTTTCTCTAAACACCTCTAGGGACAGTAACTCCACCACTTCCCTGGGCAGCCCATTCTAATACATAATCATCGTTTCTGTAAAGAAATTCTTCCCAATGTCCAACCTGCATTTCCCCAAGTGCAGCTTGAGGCCATGTCCTCTCGTTCTGCCAGTGGTTGCCTGGGAGAGGAGACCGACCCCCACCTGGCTATACCCTCCTTTCAGGCAGCTGCAGAGTGATAAGGTCTTCCCTGAGCTTCTTTTTCTCCAGGCTAAACAACCCCAGCTCCAAAGCTTCTACTAGAACTATTGTTTGTAAGAATTCGCTGCAAGTCAAAAATACACACCACGCAGTTGGAAAGAACAACAACTAAGACTAACAAATCCAAGCTAACAAACAGTCCTTCAGCACGTCTTACGTTGTGATGTTCCACAAACCTGCAAGACGTAAGAAACCGACTCTTCGGCCTCCCCTGAAAAAGGTCGCAAGATCCTTGCAGAGCAAGGTGAAATCAAGCATCACCCGAACACCGCAGCGACCGGATCCCCTCAGAAGCCGCCGTGGGAAGCACGGAGACGCTCGGGCTCACACCCCACCGCCCGCCCCGGGTTCCTCGGGCCGCCCCCGCCGCCGGCAGCTCCAGCACTTGGGGCAGGGTCTCTGCCTTGGCCCCCCAGCCCGCGCAGGAACGCCGGGCCCCGCCGACAGCCGCGCCGGGGGAAGGGGCGGGCGCGTCCCGGGTACAAAGAGGCCCTCCCGACCCTTACCGCTGTAGGCGGTGGCGGAGGTCGAGCGCCATTCTGTCTTTTCGGCTTTGTGCTTTTTGTGCTTCTTCCCCATGGCGGAGCCGCAGCCGGCCCCACCGGAAGCGCTGGGGGGGGCGGCCCCTCCCGCCCGCCGCGGAGGAAGATCCGGGTGAGGGGCCGGCCCTGCCTCGCCCAGCGCGCCCTTTACAAACAGCGGCAGCCGCAGTGGGTGCCCGGTGCCTCAGGCTTGGCCGCGCTCTTCCCGCCGCTCCGGCGCGTCGCTCCCGAGACCGTGCCTGCCGTGAGGTGATTCCCTGTCCCCGGCGCTGAGGCGGGAGCAGCCCGCCCGCACGCGCGACTGCGCTCGCGGCGTGTCCCGAGGCTGTCGTCGCCATCTCCTGAGGGAGGGAAGTGCCGATCCCCATCCTGGGCCCGGTCACGTACCCGGTTCTTGCGGTGGGCGGTGTGCATGTGGACGGGGCACCGGGAAAGGGCTGTCCGTGCCGTGAGCGTGTAGCAGTCGCTGGAAGTCGCTTCTCTTCGGTATCGCTTTTCTCCTAGGAGCGAGGAAGATGGATGACGCCGCTGGAGATTTGAAACAAGCGCTCCCAAACGTGTGTGACAGCGTTCAGATCCATGTGGAAGTTCACCAGAAGTCGAGCAGGTCTCTGATCAGAGCGTTGCTTGCTGCGGCTTGTGCCTGTTTCCTCTCTGCCTCGTTCTATGCGTCTACAAGAGCCCGCAGCACCCAGCTCTGCCTTCTCTGTGCTCTCCCAGGAGTTTCCACACCTATGTTGCTGCCCAAGATTGAGCAAATACACTTCTTTCAGTTTCACGTTGTGTATCATGTCATCCAGTCTCATAATGAAGTTCGTGGCGATGTTCTGGGTTTGCCCCAGTTTATCCTTGTCTCTTTTATGTCGGAGCTCACAACTGCACATAGTACTC
Organism: Eulacestoma nigropectus; assembly: GCA_013397775.1. NCBI lineage: Eukaryota > Metazoa > Chordata > Aves > Passeriformes > Eulacestoma > Eulacestoma nigropectus. The sequence continues at coordinate 1,401,587 of VZTE01001278.1, read as the reverse complement.
CAGATGTGGTCTTACAAAGCCAGCAAATGGAAACAGTTGCTTTCCCTAACATCTGCCATCTTGGTAGCACAGCCTAGAATAAGGTTGTCCTCATTTGTAGCAAGGGCACACTGCTGACTTATTGCCAACTTGTCCACCAGTATCCCTGGCCCTTTTCTACAAAACTGCATTTCATTCACTTGGACTGTGATCTGTTATCTGGGCAGTGGATGGAGTGCTAAGATTTCATGTTTACCTTTGTTGAACATCAAAATTTTCAAGTCAAACCATATTGCCAACTTGAAGAGGTCCCTCTGAACAGCAGTCCTCCCCTCCAGAATACTGACAACTCTCCCTGCTTTGGTGTTATCCATAAACTTGATGCAGTTACTTTCCATCCCATTGCCAAGGGTTTAAACAAGGGTGCAAAAACAGTGCTGGTCCCAATGCTAACAGCACCACACCGCCTTTCCCAACCTGAGTTACTGACAGCTCTGCTTAATCTTTGTACTAATCACAACCCTCTAAGCTGGACAGTCCAACCCACCTTGTCCATTTATCCAGTTCTTATCCTACCACTTCAGATATCTGGCCGATATGGGAGAGCATGTCCAAGGTGTTAGGAAAAATCAAGGTGTAAAATATCCACTGTGCTATTTTTGCCAGCCTTAGCAGAGAACTGAGAGTTTGCACTGGTTATAGATGATTGAAATTGCAAAATTAAGTTAAATCTTTAAATGGTATTCCTTTTCCTGTAGTTTTTGTCTGTTCTGGAATTCTCCTTATATTACATCCCCATCCCGACGTTTCAAGTGTCCTGACAGTATAATGCAGCTTCCAAGCTAAGCTTACAAATTCAGTCTGTAGCTTGGCTCTGAGTTTTTCTGGTTTTCTTACTGAAACACAGATTGCATAACTGCTTTTCATTCTTGAAGTCTTCTAGTTGTCTCATTCAGTATCCCCTGATATGACCTCAAACAGAGCAAATAGTATTATTTGGATTATGCCTTTTAATGCACAAATTAAAAACTACTATCAAGCTTGTTGCTTTTGCAAACAGACTGAATCTGACAGGTTCTTTTTTCCTGCAGAATGTTGGAGGAGGGTTGAGTGGGTTTGGGGGTTTTTTTGTGTTGGTTTTTTTTTTTAAGGTTGGGGTTTTTTTTTGTTTGGTTGTTTAGTTGGGTTTTTTGGTGTGTGTGAGATGGAAGCTGTTTTCCATGAGGGCCTCGTGTATGAAATAATGCATTTCAACACTAATTCAGATATCCTTATAAATGTCGATGCCATAAAGTAATGGTGTTTCTTTCTTGTTAGTGCGGCCAAGAAAGAAGATATTAGGATGAGTGTCTTAAAGCTGTTGAACAGACACAACATCGTATTTGGTGATTACAAGTGGACAGAGTTCGACGATGCTTTCCTTAACAACAACGTGCAGTCTGTGTCGATTGTGGATACGGAGCTGAAACTGAAGGACAGACAGGTATTCCCAGTCAAGAATACGCAGCTCTGTTCATGTGCCCCTGAACTGGTTGTGGGTAGACTGGTGGTACCCCAAGGGCATAAGCAAGACAAGGAATAGGATGATGTATTATCTCTTCTTAGGCTGACTAGTGTAACTAGGAAAAGGTGGCTAAATTTTTTTTATACCACTTAGTAAGGTCTGAAACAGAGGTAGTAGGCTTCAGAGATAGATGCCAGCTGAGAACTGTAATTTTCTTTTGTTCAACTAGCTTTGAATGAGAAATATGATGGATTACAAGTCTTTCTATGTTCATTCTAGCCTATTGACTTGAGCAAAAGCAGTCTTTCTCTTCATATTTTTCATCTGAATGAAGAAGGACCAACCTCTGAAAACCTGGAAGAAGAGAATGAGGATATCACTGCAGCTCACCACTGGGTGCTACCAGCAGGTACCTGTGTGACATTTCTGGAAGCTCTAGAGCAATGAAAAAAAATATTGCAAAGGCTAGAAGTGTTTATAGTTAGCTGTTAAAGGTATTATTTGTATTTGTTGGTTGTCTATAGAACAAATATGTTTGGGCTTTTTTCTTTATGGAACAAATATATTTGGACTTTTTTCTTTGTGGTTTTGACTGAACTGCTGGAGGTGATTCCAAAACACGTATTTATTTCTGTAATACTTGTGGATGTGTGGAAATAACTGGTCTTGTGGTCTAAAACATATAGTCATAATCAGAAGCATGCAAGTTTTTAACCCTGGTGGTTGCATTCCAAGTTTTATTTAACTTGAAGACCCACAAGACACTCATCACTTTAAATATTCGTTTTCCAGAGCCCACTGCGGGCTTCCAGCCCCCAAGACAGTACTGCTCTTATATGTGAAACAGACAAACAGAGTAAAGAGATCTAGTCCTTGCCTTCTGGAGAGGAAAAATAAGGCTTTCCTCTGTGATAGAGCAAGACTTGCCTGTTACTGTCCTGTGTTTGGGGAAGCTGGATTCTCTGCCTGGAAGAAGAAGCACAGGTGTGAGCTTAAGCTCAGAGAGACAGTAATTCTGAAACATTTCCTACCCTTTCCATGTTGTGAAATGCCTAACTACCCATTACATTTGTTTTCAGAAAAAATTCAATCTGATACATTGATATTATTGCCACAATTCTGTCGTTTATAGTTGTTCAGTCTTTTTTGCTTTTCTTTGCTGAACGTTAGAAGCCAACAGCTAGGAATGATTGATACTCAAATAACAACTTTAGTTTTTTATGCATTATTGTGCTACATGCTTTTTCTTTGTTCTCTACATCTTGATGTTAAAAGAAAAAAAGCAAAGTTGAATGATAAATTTGTCTTAGAACCCTCCTCCTACCACAACTTTTCGATGCTCTCTTGGTGAAATATAAGTCCATCCTCTACTGAGGATGGAAGGAATGATATTTTTCATTTCATGCTAAAAATTAACATTAATGTCTCATCACAATTATTTGAGGAAATAGAAGCTGTGAAACTGCTGAATTTCTCTGTTAGAAAGTGGTGTTTGCATTGTGAGAAAAATAACACTTTTTTTTCCCACAGATGCTTTACTTGTTTCCATGTATCTGTTCTTAATTCTTCATTTTAGTTGAGCATAATTTGAGAACTGTTTTGTGCTGCAATGATGAGTTACAGGTTTCCAGACTGATTTGTCCTAAACAGGTATATTATATATTGCTTTTGCAGCTGAATTCCACGGCCTTTGGGAAAGTCTTATCTATGACACTGAAGTAAAATCAAACGTAAGTTGGAAATGAATAACAATTAAGATTGCTTGAGGAGAAGTAAAAGCTGAAATGAAGCCTGTTTGAAGTTTGCTGTGTCCTATGGAGATATGGGTGCAGGCTGGGCAGAAGGGAATGGGAGTTTAACTTTGTTTCTGGCAGCAGCTAAACAGTTAATGGGCTTGGCAGTAGTCGGGCAGCACTGTTATTGTTTGTGCAGATACATATTCAATGATTTCATTCAAGTGGCTGAGTGCCCTGCCACTTGAATGCTGGTAAGACACTGGAAAGAAGCAAAACAGTTCCATGGGGTCATTTTCTAGCTTAAAGATCCTGTGCATTCATCAGAGGTTGTGATGGTAACTGCCAGAGCTTGTGGAACAGTAACACTGTAACCTGAAATTGAGTAATTGTGATGCAAATAAAACCCACAAATAGTTCAATTCAGCTTCTAACTGAAGTTCTTGGACACAAATAATTACTTTATTAGGTTATTTGTAGTACCATAGGTACAGTATTCTCCCTTTAGCTTTTATAACCAAATATAGAAAAACAAAACATTCCAGTGATTGTGCTTCTTAATTTATAAGATAAATATCAATTAATGCATCCACATTTGTCTAATTTATGGAACAGCTTTCCAAGTCATCTGTGAAATTACAAGACTGTTTAATTAGACTTGATGGTGTACTAAATAACAGCAAGCTGATCACTATCGAGTGTAAGTGTATATGGGTAGAAAGAAATGGTTGCTTTTAATGACTAAAACTAGAACTACTGTAAAATTGTGATAAATCTTCATTTTTTAAACCATGGAAATGTCTGAGCATGGTTGGGTTCTACAGGCTCTGAAATGGCTGCTGTGAATTTTCAAAATAGTACAATGTCGATAGAATTTTGAAAAATATATGAATTAAGTTCAGTTGTTTCTGCTGTTGTGTGATTATTCCATCTCTAGCATGAGATATTGCAGGAGCACCATTGTACTGTCCCATTAACACGTAGGGATCAAAAGCTGGTTACAGGTAAGAGCAACAGAAGATAACATGGCATCACGTGTTATTATAGGTAAAAGTCACTACAGAGTCACACCTGAAGTTGTTGAATTCATTTTGTGGAAGGAGTTCTCTACTTCCTAACTCTAGATAAATCTAAAATGAAGCTGCAGTATTTTTAGAAGCAAGCATTCCAGGAAATGCAACTTCCCTTGTTTGGAAGGATGAATAATCTACAAATTCCTTGCAACAGCTGATACAAATGCTTCAGTAAAAAGGAAATAAAATGTGACAGGAAATGCTTTGTTTGGTGGACTGACTACAACAAACTGAACAAATGTATAGCTGTACAACATCTAAACAGGACCCAGAGTTTGAGTCTTTGACTCTCTGTGCTTGGGCTTGTGTTTTATAGATATACAGTACGTGGGACAATGGAAAATGAAATCTATTTCCTTTCCTTAAAGCATTTAATTTAGTCATTTAAAAGTTCCGGAACCCCATTTGTGCTGAGTACTGTTCTTATTCTTGAGGGCAGGACAGAAATTAATTCCCATCCTTTGCAGAACTAAATTTACCTATGACTAAAAGACGTGAGCTCTTTTTTTGTTGTTGTTATGAGTACAAAATAGACATCATTACAGATTGATTCTATTTGTAGTTGTATTTGCTGTTATGTCTCTAATTTGTGTCTTTCTTGTTTTTGTCCTCTTCAATTAGTTACTCGATTACGTGACGACAACATTATTATTTTCTGACAAAAATGTTGACAGTAACCTGATATCCTGGAACAGAGTTGTTTTGCTGCATGGTAAAAATGATCTGTTTTAAAGCAAGTAGATTCATTGGCCATCTGTTTATACTTTCCTTCTGGAAAGACTTGTATTTCAGTCCTGTGTAGTGAAATGAGGTGATATGAAAGCAGCAGAAAAGTATTCCCTTGATAGTACAAACTTAGATGAAATGTAATGTCAGAGTCAAATCAATGTTCACATATACTATGTTTTGCATGAATTTGAATTCTAAAGTTTACAGTGGGGTGACAATTGTGGATTTCTTAATTTTAATTTTTAAGTGATATTGTTGCATTTTTACATAAAGACCAAAAGTAGTGCAGATACTGAAGATATTAGGAGACATATCTTAGTTAAACTTCTATCACAGTACTAAATATTTTGTTAGTTAGAGCTTTATAAAAACTTTGAGGAAACTGGGAAATCAATCTGTATATTGTGTTGTTGACACTGTGTTCTGTGTCTGACACTGTTCTGACACTGCCAGCTCTTGCTAGTTTATTTACTGTTATTTTGGTGAAGCTGAAATTTTCAGTCAGTCCTAGCTTACTGTGGAGGTTATACCACAAACAAGATTGGCATCAACTGAATCCGTTTTCTTGCAAAATGTGTCTTGCGTTGATTTTGTCGTCAAGACTGGTATTCAAAAATAAAAGGTCATAGTGGAGATATTTGTTGATTGGACTTAAATTACAATTGTCAATTTAGAAGCTTCAGGATGTTTTTGTTTGAAAGACTTTATTTCAGACTCATGCTCTATTAACTGTGTTTGTACTTAACTGTTTGGTGAAAGTCTTTGTGGCTCTTCCACGGGGTATTAAGTCAGATACTAAAGGTTTGTCCCAGAGTATAGTTCCCAAGAGGATCTGCATTGCCCCAAGGAAGAAATTTCTGGGAAAGTGGACAGCTGATCAAACTGATCATGATATGTTTCTGTTTTAGAGGAGTATGTTTCAGGAAGATACAAGTTTAAGCACTGATTATAGAGAATGCTGATAAGCATTAGCTCTGCTGGGGTGATACACTTTGCTTCTCTGGCTGTTGAGTGTTTTAACTTTACGGTGTCTGCATGCAAACGGTTACACTCACTACGCTAATAATTGGAAAGTATATAAAATAAAACATCAGCTCTGAGATTGCAGTCAAGTAAGAAATTTTCTCAAAATACTCTGGTGTACATAATCGTTGTCTACTGTGTTTTTACTCTACAATTAGTGCTGTAATGAAATAGGGTAGTTTAGAAGCTGTTACATGTCATTAACAGTCTCATGCAGACTCTGTGTAATGTATGGATCTGATTTCAAACCAGGCCCTCCTGGAACTGGGAAAACTTCTCTCTGTAAAGCATTGGCTCAGAAACTGACAATTCGACTGTCATACAGGTGATAATTTTTTGGAAATATTTCACTTTAGCTTACTATACTTAGTTGTTCTTTTTCACTAACCCAAGTATATTTCATATTTGATTTCAAGTAACTTGTACCTAGTGCTAATGTGTCTTCTTTTTTGTCGAGCACCAGGCTAGCAATAAAATTGATCTGCTAGACTGATTAGGGTATTTCAATGCCTTTTAAAATGTGTAATTATTTGTGCCTGCATGTGTAAAAGAAATTCCAGTGGCAGTACAGAAATTTTTGCTCGCATTGTACATCAATGAATATTAAAGGGCAAAGGATCAAGAGTATTTTGGTTTTTGTATCTTCATGTTTGATAGAGCCTGGTTTTAATAGGTAGCAATTTTTTAACTAATTTCTTTTGTACTTGAATTGTCTGAATGCCACAATCTACAGAGGTCAGTTTGTGTATCAGACAGGTAACAAGAAATAGCCTAAAAGTTCATAGCAACTTAACAAATTTATATTTAAAAAATGAATGTTATATAAAATACAAGGTGTAGCATAATTAATGTGTAATTATTGGCATGATCTGACTCTAGCCCAAGCTGAATGGGTGAAAATCATGGGCTATATAATGTGTGGTTGAGATACTTTGTCACTTCTTGCCATACTGAGGAAAATCTTACACAAAGAGAAGGATGAGGCAATTATCATGGTAACTGTTACTTACTCTGTTCTAATGAAGGAATTCTGATAGCAATTTAATATACAGAATTCTAGTGACATTTTCAGTAACATGACGATTTCCAGCAACAAAAATAATACCGATAAAACATGTATTATGTTTTGAAAGGTAAGTAATTTAAAGTATTAATTCACAGAATTCCAGGGTCAGAATGTCAGGAATGAGACTTACAGAAGTTAAGGATATCACTGATTTTTATTTACAATTGAGTTGATGCTTCTTTTCCTCTTCATACTTTAGGTATAGGTATGGACAGTTAATTGAGATAAACAGCCATAGCCTTTTCTCCAAATGGTTTTCTGAGGTATGTATTGATGTAGCTAATAAAATAAACTTTGTGTTTTAGAAATTACACTCTAATTATTCTGTTGAGTTTTTTTCCTAATTATGCCCACCAGAGATTGCTCAGAATAATTAATGTGTATGAGAACACTTAAAGAGAAGTTATATTAGAAAGTTGTTTTAAAACCCAGGTATTTACACCTTTAAATATTATAAGCCTTAGAAAGTTGTGTGGTAAGGAAATAGTTAAACATATGCATATGGTGTCTTTCTAGAGTGGCAAGCTTGTGACCAAGATGTTCCAGAAGATCCAAGAGTTAGTTGATGACAGAGATGCTCTTGTATTTGTACTGATTGATGAGGTATGATCCCAATAGCATTGTTGTACATAAAATTTAGAAGAAGGGAAATTGATGGGAAGAAGCTGCAATAGTGCTCATTCATAAAGAACGATAAAAGCACATTTATGCTATTTTGTAAGCTACGTAACTGTGCAGATGAATGAATTTTAGTCTTGATTGCTGCAGATTTGAGAGGTTTGGAAGGAATGTAGTATGACTTAGCAGGCAAATTCCAGCTGAAAATGATTTGAAACCTTTCTTGGTGGAATTTCCCTTGCTGCTGTATGTTTACAAGTGGAACATTGTTTTAAAATTCAAAGTAGCCCAGATCTGTATTACTTGCACCCTTGCATTTGTTGTAAAGCTCTAAAAATCATTAATATGGTTTAGTTCATTGTCGTTAGATTTTCTTCAAACTTGCATACATAAGCAACTCAGTATGTACCTTATTAACTTTGTCATGTTGGAGTTCCTGGGGAGAAGCTCACTCTAAATTCAACCTATTCGTTATTCTGGTGGTATGTCCCATTCCCTCCACCTCCAAAATTTAAAATGAAAACCAGCCTCCATTCTGCTGTCTAAACAGGAATTTCCCTCACTACACTTTGCTTCCTTGACATGCCTTTCTTTCTCCCTGGAAATTCCTACTTAACAAAAGATTTTGAAGATGAGGTTTTAGATAGCAGGTAAAGGGATCTGAAGGTGTATTGCATGGGTTACCTGTTTGCTGCCAGGACTCCAAAAGTGCAGTCTTTTGGGGTTTTTGGTGTTTGGTGATTTTGTTGTTGTTTTGGTTGATTGGTTTGGTTTTTTGTAGGTGGAAAGCCTCACAGCAGCCCGCAGTGCCTTCAAGGCAGGCACAGAGCCTTCAGATGCTATTCGTGTGGTGAATGCTGTACTGACACAAATAGACCAGATTAAAAGGTATTGTTTGCATATTATTGCAACAGCAAAAGGTAATTGACAATTTCAGTATCCCTATTCCTGCTAAATTTCAATTCCTACTTGGAATATTAAACCAGATTGGTTAGTGAACTATTTTTTGTTAATTATGCTAGTTTTGAAAAGAAATGGGAGTAATCCAGCAGAATATTTTACACATACTTGAGTGGACAATCAAATCTATGGACAGTATGCTTCCCTTAAAGACAGGGAGAGAAAAAGGACAGATCATCATGATGTTTGCTTGGAGAACAGACATCAAAAATGAAATGGAAAAATGTTGATTAAAGGTTCAAATTTATGATTCTTCTATTCATTATCTTTTTGTATGTGTGTCAGAAGCTATGCCAGTAGGTTCTAGATAGTTAATATATATCACCTGTGAAATAGGATTAGAGGAACTATGGACACTTGAGAAGTAGCTGAAGGAAAGAGGCTATGCATTGAAATAGTCTGGTGATAAGTGGCCAAGAGCTTCAGTTCATTTAATGTAAATCCTGATTGACAAGAGTGATTGTGACAGCTTATTGCATAAAATTATTCAAATCATAAGAAGAAAGATCTCAACTTGCCAGTCAGAAAAGGAGATAAATGTTTTATATGTTACCTAAAATCTGTTTTTGTCTTTAAGGTATCCCAATGTAGTTATCCTGACTACTTCAAATATTACGGAGAAAATTGACATGGCCTTTATAGACAGGGCTGACATAAAACAGTACATTGGACCTCCATCGACTGCAGCAATATTTAGGATATATCTTTCTTGCTTAGAAGAACTGATGAAGGTAATACTTGAAAGCAAAACTGTAAAATGTTGTATTTTAGTAAATTTGACATTTTAATCATACTTCCTAAGAAACAAAAATACATAAATTTCATTCCTTTTCTGTATTTCTGCTCTTACTGTAGAATTTTATTTTGAATGAATTTATTTTTCCTACAATGGTGTGTAACTCTCATTTCTAGTGTCAAATAATATATCCTCGACAGCAGCTTCTGACACTCAGAGAGCTTGAGATGATCAGCTTCGTAGAAAATAATGTGTCAAAGTTAAGCCTTGTACTAAAAGAAATCTCAAGGTAAGATTCTGAAATTCTACTTTTTTCATATATATATATATACTGAGTTGTGGAATCATGTATAAAAGTAACCAAATTTCCTAACAACTGGAGATCTGAAACAACTCAATTTTTTTTTCTGTTTGGGTTAGTGCAAAAACCCTCAGGGGACAAAAAGCGAAAGCAATCACAATTTGCTAACATTTCTTAGTCTCAGATCTGGCTTGGCCTAGTACTGCTTCTGTTTTGTGCTCTGCCATTTGAACTCGTCTTGACAAGTTGCTGGCTCGATTAGCCTTAGGTTTCAGTGAATGTTGGGAATTGTAATGCACTTCAGCAGAAATAGCATGAGCCTTAGGTCCTGCCAAGAAAGTTCCTTGAAATGCCTCGCCATCTCCTAGATCAGTATTTAGCATGGAGGTATAAGTGGACAGAAACAAGAGGGAAAAGAGTAAAGTGTAAAAAGTGTAAATGGACAGTGTTGTGGTTTGCTGAGTATGCTGGTAGAGCAAATGGTCTTTCACTGCAGCATAATAGTTCTTGAAACAATAAAAATGATATTCACAATATCAAGCAATGTTTTTTTCCAAAGTGCTGGTTGCTATGGAACAAAATAATATTCATAAAGTCAGGAAAGTGTTTATTTTCTGTTTCTGAAGTATGCAGTCTTAACCAGTGAGGAGTGAAGCAAAAGCAAGTAAGTTTTTCCAGGCACAGAGGTTTGCATTTTATGTACACAGAGCGGTGCTTGGAGAAGATGCAAACATATACCAAGTGGGTGAGGTGAAGGAAACTGTGTGTCAATGGTGGGTAGAAGGAGACAGGCAGTACCCATAAGGTCCAGCCTTCAAACCAGTTTTTTCCCAAAGTGGTTGTGTCTGTACCAAACTGTTTTGGTGTAGACATCTCCCCAAATTCATGAGATTGGCACAACAAAGTGAAGGGCTTGATGTAAGCGTTGGCAGGCAGCTGTGCCTGTGCTGTTTCTGTACCTTGTTGCCTTTTCTGTACTATGCTGTGTAGCCTCCCATAAGCAGAATTTGTCTGTTCACTCCCTGCTCCTGCTAAAAGAGCTGCACATGATCTGTTGAATTGTCATCTGAGGTTTTCTTAGAGCAACCTGATGGAGAAACACAGAAAAATGAAAGGCCTTCTTTTAAGAGTGGATATTTAGCATTTAAGCAGCACTTGTCTCTGTTTTACTGTAGAAAAAGTGAAGGTCTTGGTGGCCGGGTCCTGAGAAAGCTTCCTTTCCTAGCACATGCACTTTATATTCAAGTAAGTTTATTATATTCAAGTGAGTTTATTCTATTCATTATATTTTGGGTTGGGTTTGAGACAGGCAGGAAGATATTGGTCCAAACCTCCCTTTTAATCTAAATTGCATCTTGTTTCTGCAGCTTTGTAGACTGAAACAATTACATGCTGCCCATAATTTAGAATGGGATTGAAGAAGACAGGTGGGATTGACCTGCCCAAGAGCATTCTACTTTTAATTAAATTAATGAACATTGATATTGGTGCTCTTACAATTTCTTGCTGAAAAAAAAAAAAAACAAACCTCTGCCACTTTATAAATGATCATTTGTTAAAAACCTTTTTTAAGCAAATATACAGTTATTGTGACTGAAGACTTTGCACAAGTTGACTTTGACTTTGCTGTGCTAGCTGATTTAACATAAACTTGCAGTTTGGTTTATAGCATTTTGAAATTTTTCTAACATGAAATTCAGATATTTCTCTTTTAAATACCGTGATTTGTCTGTAAAATGTCTGCCTATTGCTGTAGTGTGTCTAACAATATGTTTTCTTATTTTCAGTCCCCCAGTGTTACAATGACAACTTTTCTTCGAGCCCTTTCACTTGCAGTAGACAAACAGTTCGAAGAAAAAAAGAATCTTGCAGACTGCGTGTGATACTCTACTGTTTTGTAGTTGATTGTATTGTTATATTTTTCATGTGAGTTGTGCTACTTTTATGCATTTGTAAAATAAATTGTCAGCACCTTAAAAAATGTGGAATGCCTCATCTGGTTTTTCAAAATATTCATTAGTAAACAATTAAAGAAGTTCACAGCATATTTTTCGAAACCTTTATTTCAAATGTCAATAAAAGGATTGTAAAAGGTTTTTTTTAAGTCAGTTTCCATCTTTTGCCATTACTAAAAGTGGGCAGGCTTCTGTTCTTTGTTTCTTTATCACTAACTTTCTACCCATTAGTCAGTTTTTGTATTTCTGTTTTCTTTTTGTATTTTTAATAGCAATAGAAATTTAGTCTTTGGAGCTGATACTTCTGACATAAATGCAGTATTTGTTATTGCTTCTGAAATAAAAGGCATGAAACTGGGAAGAAGAATTCCAAGTGCTCAGTGACAGACCAGATCTTTCATACTGACATCTCTTTATCTTGAAATTTAATATCAATTATTATGGCTTTTGTTTACATCAGATTCAAAAATTTAAAATCAGGAGATCGTGTAATTGTATTTTGTAAAATTTGGGGGGTTTTTTATGTTTTTGAAAGGATGTGGACCATGTTTTCTCCAGGAAGTATAACTACAATGTGCAAGAAAGGTTCTTTAAAATGCAAATTTGGTTTGGTTTTGTTTTTTAAAAAAGAGGGACAAGGACTTTTTACAAGGGTGTGTAGTAATAGGACAATTTTAAACTGAAAGAAGGTAGGTTTAGATTAGATACTTGAAGGAAATTTTTTGCTGTGAGGTTGGTGAGGCACTGACACAGATTGCCCAGGGAAGCTGTGGATGCCCCACCCCTGGAAGTGTTCAAGGCCAGGGTGGATGGGGCTCTGAGCAACCTGGTCTAGTGGGAAGTGGCCTACCCATGGAAGTGCTGGAAGTTGGAACTAGATGATCTTTAAGGTCCCAACCCAAACCATTCTGTGATTCTGAATATTAAAAGAGTTTCCAGAATAGTTTTTTTAAGAGAAAATGGAGATACTTAAGTTGATTATATCCAGTTCAGAGATGCCTCCTAGCTGTTGGTGTTGAAATGCTTCAATGCTAGTGTATATTGTTGCTTCTTTATTTGTATCTTTTAAATCAATGTTATATTATACATTCATAAAATGGAATATTTTGATTGTGAGTTATAGTTAATGAACACTATGCACTGTGCATTAAAAATTTCAATGGAACTTGTAAAGTTCTATTAAATTTTTTTTATGGCATCTATTTGTATGTAAAAAGAGCCTCTGTGCTAAGCCTGTCTGAGTGTCTGTTCATTATATTACTTTTGAAAATAACTTGTTACATATCATTCCATACCCACCCCCCAAAAACAGAGGGGAGGTGGGCAGCAGAAGAGAGTTCTGCTTGGATTGTCTTAACGGATTTCCAGGACTGCTGTAAGAAAAGACACACTGGATATGAGGAGTCCTCCAAGTAACCTCCTCCCGCAGTCAGTGCAACTCCATCCCACACTCCAATGCAGTAACCTCAGCTGTTCTTTTCACAGGAGTCTCAGCTGCCACACATTAATCCTCTGTTTTATTTCCATGTTTGGTTAATGGTTACATGGAGGGAATAGTCCTCTTTTCCATGTATAAATAATTTTTTCAAATATAACCATAAATCCAAACTGCCATCTTTTATTACAAACAATAACTTTCAAGTTTGTCCTTAGCAGATTTCTTTTAATTCTGCGCAAAGCCACTAGATGGCAAAAATGAATCCTTGAGATTTAGCAAGTCATATGAGAATGGGAATGCTGACTGGAAGTTTCAAAAGCCCTAATGAGCAAGACTTTGCTGCCATGAAAAATGCCTCTTCAAGATGTAATGTCAGCTTTAATGTAATGTAACACCATAGAATTTCTCTGCTTGGCCTTATAGGAAAATTCTGGAATTTAAAATGTTTTGCCTAATAAAAGGAAACTGTTGCAGAATTTGATCCAAAGATGAAAAGCAGTGAGTTCTCTATGCTACAGCAGAAGTTATTTTGTAGTGTACTTTTACCATCTCATCCACTGGCTAGTGGGTTTAGAAAAATATCTGGGATCTAGGTCACTATAAGCATAGATGATGAAATATTGAGCCTGTCGAATGCAAAAACTTTCAGCGTAAGCACATTAAAGTGTGAGATTTTTGAACAGTTAAGTAATCCTGAAATAGAAAAGTAAAATCTTTTTTCTTTTTCTTGGAAAAAGCACATATAGACTCTTTGCCAAGCTGAGCACAGCTTATTTTATGAGATATTTCCATGACTAATGTTTTTCCAAGCAGTGAAAATTGTTCATTTCTGATCCAGATCCTATGACATGATTTTCAAAATTGAGGTAGAGGAGGTTGAAGAGGAAAGGATTTTATCACCCAATTTATTCACTGGAAATTATGCAAAGACAGTGATTTTTCTACAATTAATTTTTAAGGTTAAATAACTCCCTGAAACTTTGGACCTGCAAAAATACTCATTTCAAATGATCCTACTTTCATGGCTGTCTATCAGTGCAGTGTTGCACCTTTTAATTCTCAGTTCAGAGAAGGATGAGAGTAGGAGACACAAGGCCAGACACTGAGAACAATATGATGATTTTAAAGCAAACTTTTGGAAATCAGCAGAGGCTTAGTATTGCACTTAGCAATATGCAGCAAGCTAGACTGGGGAGATGCTGTTTTCCAAGAAACTTTTATTTCTCTCAGATTTCTTTTGTTATGGCACAGAAATAAGTTGTAATCATTAGAACTGTAGGAATATTTGTACAGTAGTTTGCTCTGGAGTTCCAACTCTGGGGAAGAAGTGAAGAGCTGTCATGGAAATATCTTCAAGGATTTTTGCTGCTAGAGAGAATATCATCAAATTAATCCATCTGAGGTAATGATTAACCATTAATTAGGGCAGTTGCCTTGCTCCTATGGATAATCTTCTAGGAATAACACTAGGCGGGTGCTCAGTCTCCTAAGCAATCCAAATGTGAAGCAGTCAAAAATCATTCTGCTCCCAGGGAAGGCCCTCATCCTAAAACTACACAGCTGTGCTTCCATTCAAAAGGGGCTGGAAAGTCACGTTCCTGATGTCACCCTCACTTAGGATCATCACAGCAAATGCTGCTTGAGGGACGGTGGGTTGGCAATTTCTCATTCTAACAGAGTTCATCATCTTAAACCCCCCTGCAAACATGTGGTCTGGTGTCAAACCAAGATTTGGGCACCACAGCCTGGGGAGGACCATGAGCAGTGCAAAGCAAACCACCAGTCAAGGCCACTCAATTACAGGACTGTCTGATTTTGACCATCTGCTATCAACAAAACTGCAGAACCCCGTTTTTTCAAACACCTTGACATTACATAGAGACAGGAGTTTGCTATATTTCAATGTAAAACTGAGCTTGTAATTACAGATAGATACAAATAAACCAACTACAGTAGCTCTGACCTTTATGTGCGTTTCAGACTGTTAGAGGCTTACTGGCTACAATAACTATTAATCAATTTCCCTGCATACTTCAAAGATTAGGATATTCTTTTAAAATAGGGCATTGGTGGTGAGAAGTGCCAATCAATGTTGTCACTCCTCATGTTGGGGGAATTGGACTGGATGACCTTTTCAGGCCCCTTCCATCCCAAACTGTTCTGTGATACTCTGGTCTGATTGAAAGACTCTGAATATTGCTGCAAGGCTTAGATCCTTCTTTTGATTTCATAAAGCTTTTGGGGTAGGGCTTGGTCCATGGACAGGATTTATGACCCAGAGGTTGTCTGAAGCTTCCCTGAACTTGTCCACTGCAGTTCCTCAATCACAATAACTAGGAAAGGAGAATCCCAGGATTTGTCTTTTTGAAGGTCCGATGCTTGTCAAGCACCAGTATGCCACAACCTTCCTAGAGAAAGTGTTCTGCAGAGAACAACTCTTCTAGGGGCGAGGCAAGCCCTCCTAGACAGTGGGTGATCTCAGCAAGTGTAGCGATTTCTCAGCTACAAGTGATTCCAGCTCTTGTGATTCAGCTCTTTGCAGGATCACCCGAGGCAAACTCGGGGACAGAGAGACAGGAGGCCTGTATGGCAGTTCCACAGAGACAGCTTTAATGGTCCAGCAGTCCCTGCAAAGGGGAGGCCAGGGACAAGCCTCCCTACTCAGGGCAGACTCAGGCCCCTTTTTATGGGGAAGGCAGGGGGTGGGGAGAAACCAATTAGCCAACTGGATACAAGGTATTACCATAGGGGAACAAAGCATGCTGGGGTTGCTCGCTGTAACCTAGAAGTGAATTGCTGGAGACAGTGTCCATTTTTGCCCTCAGGCCTCTCTTCTCCAAGGGAGCACAGACGGCTCCTGTGCTAGAAGTTCACAGCCCTCTACACCAGGAAGTAAAGAATATCCATTCAGAGCTCATTTATGCTGCACAGCACTTGGCCTCTCTCAGCAGGGCTTCCAAAAGTGGAGGCCTCTTGAAGGTGCTTAGGCTTTACTCAGTTTTGGTGGAAGAGCACCTGAGTAGGTTGTTTATTGCAGCCTCTTGTGCTGGCAGCTTCTAGAGCTGTCCAGTAAGAGATTTTGCTTCCAAAACATTTGAGTTTTTGCTGGTTTTTGTTTTGTTATTTGTTTGTTTGGTTTTTTCCAGAGTAAAGACTAACCCTGGAAGAACAGCCTTTCTTTAGAGGAAGTCATTAAATTACTTTTTAAACATTTTGATTAAACTCATTCTAAAACATACTTACTGCACAAACACAAATGCTGGGACCTGTCATAAGTAGAAGTGCACCAAAAAGGGAACAATGTCCCAGCTGATCTTTCCCACTAGAAAAAAGGTGTCCAGAGGACCAAGTTGGCCTAAAAAAGTAGGCCTCAGATCTCACGGCTGTAAGATTATCCTGACAGCTCTTCTAGCTGAATGAAATTTAGAACAGACTTTGAAACTAACTCAAATATTTAGCTGTTTAGTAAGATGTGTTATTGCTTAACTTTTTGCGACTGTTTCCAATTCTAGTAATTATTTTCATAAATATATTTTATTGGTATAAATCTGGGGGTTTCGTTGGGTTTTTTGAGGGAGGTGGGGTTTTTTGAATAATCTTACCTTTAAACTCTGTCTAGTCTGTAACTAACCTGCACTACTGAAGATACTTGTGTATACTGGTTTATCCTTCAGCTGTCATATTCTGTTCAGATAGAGCCTGTGGACTCATCTTCCTCAGATTGCAAAGAGCTGTCTATAGGGTGCTGTTAGAGGCAACCAAATCTGGTGAAACATTATCTATGGGTTAGAGAATTTTGGCAAACAGCTTTAAAGTAATAAACGGTTGATGATTTGGGAACACCCCAAAATCTTTGACAAGTTCTAATTCTGAGAAGCACCTATTTGGAGTACTCCAGTATAGTCCTTTGCCTAAATCCCTCAGGGATGCAGGAGACTATTTCTCTGCTTAATATTTGGTGCCAAAGTTAGGGTTTTTAAAGGACATTGGTTCAAAGACTGTGACTATCTAAAAGAGTTTTCTTGCAGCAAATTTTCTTCAAGCAGCTGTTTCATGTGCTTAACATATCTGCTGTAAAGCATCTCATCTGAGCTGCTTTGTGTGCTTCTCTTGCACTTAGTACAGGGAAGACTTGAGTTTCCAACGGAATCTAACTAAATGACAACAGAAGAATTGTCATGCGTGCACAGAGAAGGTACCTTTCCAGCTGTTAACTTACTTGTGTTGCTTTTGTTGCTCTCTGTTTCTTCAATCACTACATTGTATCTCCTGACAATGCCGGACAACAGATAAGTTGTAAGGCCTTATTTCAGTATTTAAAGATCTGTGGTACCGCCACTTGGGTGTCAAATTAAAAATTAATTTCTGTGAATACCAAGGTCTGCAGTATTGAAAACATATTTACAAATAAAATATGATAAAGGGAACTTTGAAAACACTTCCTCTCCCCAAAGGCATAAACATGGCTGAACCGAAATCTTAAAAAAACAAACAAACAAATTTCTTGAGCATTCTAAGAAGGTACTTGTTGAGCCCAAAGAATTATGGAAAGCACAATCACCTGAATGAATAAGAAAAATGGTATGGCAATACTTTAGAAGTTGTACAACATCATTGGAAAGTGCAGAAGAAAAATCTGCACAAGTGAATAATTCTTTGAAGCAATAAATACTGAGATAATTTGTATGAATAATTACTGAGATTGCTGATACAAACCAGTAATTTTCCCATGAAGGTGATAATTAGGGAAAAAATACATTTACACAAGCGTACATATATACATATATATATATATATATGAGACTGTCTCATTGTGGTAATCATACCTTGCAAATTAAATGAATGACTCTACAAGGTTTTTAAATGTGCATTTGCAGCTGAACTATTTTAGTTAAAACTCAGCAACTTAAACTGTGGATAATTATAATTATTATCTTTTCTCAATAAAAGAATTTGGAAACTTGACAGAAAAAGCAATTTGACAGCAAGGCTGGAGCCTTAGGGGGAATTATAATATTACTTCGAGAATTTTGTGTGGGAGGTTTAACATTTGTTCTGCTTTCCTCTTTTCTCTCAGGAGTATAATACAAATATTGGGAATGGTGCCATGGGAACTAGAACAGCATTTGCTTTTCTGAAAGCCCTCTTTTCTGCATTAACCTGCTGCCAATTATTATTCTAATATTCAATTATTTGTAGATTGGATATGAAATAAAATGTAGACCAACACTTCTAAAACATAACATAAAGTTATATCAAGTATTCATATAGCTAAATCACAAACTTTGGGGAATGTAACCTAGCTCTCAATGGAACAGAAGATTCATGTTGAGAATGGCTCCTTTGACAAGGAAACCAAGAGTCAGATGCAGTTATTCTAAAGTTTTTATACCCCAAATCTGAATTTAATTATCCACATCAGGGCTTAGTCCTTTCTTAAGACACTAAATATGAACAGCTTTCTCATTTAAAAAAAAGTGAATAAACAGAAACAGAATTGGTAAATATGTCTTGAAGCATTACCTTTTTGCTAGTGCTTTGATCAAAGAAATGAGAAAACAAGAGCAATGATCTTTGGCTTGGGAGAAACAAAAACAACACACAGAAAACAAACAAAACAAAAACAGAATAAAACAACTAAACAAAAAAGTCACCACACACACAGACACCGATTTTCCTTTTTTTTCTGGGGAGTATGCTAGAAGGCAGACAACTTTTGGCTTTCCTTTTGGGGGAAATCCTGCCGTCCCAACCTGTCAGATGCAAACCTCCTGCAGCTGCATGTCCCCAAGTCCAGCCAGTAGCAAGAAGGAGCACCCATCCTGGACTCTGGGTGAGGTCACACATCTGGTGGCTCTGTGCCATGAAGGTGACCCTAGAGCACTCAGAGCCCTGACTCCTGCCTGGTGGCATCAGCCCCTTACAGCTAAATGGGGTAATGTTACCTCAGATGTCCTTCATAGTGTGGTGTCTGCATTTTGAGAAAAATAGACCTCTGATGAACATAGGTTTGCCTGCAAAGCTGCTCTACAACTGTTGCAATAGTTTAAATACTTGGACTCTTGTCTAATGTAGAATCTTCTCCACATCCTTTGCTGGATTTGAAACCTTCTGAAGACAATTAGTCAGATTTATAAATGGGAGGTGATCCAGGTTTCATCTCTGAAGGTGCCTGTGGGATTCATCCTGTCTAATAAATACAACTTTTTTTTTCTTCCTTTTGTTAAATTTGTTCTTCTTCTACTGTTTCAGTCACTGTTCTTTAGTTTGTATTCAGTACTTGTAACAGCATAGTGTGGTGTGTTAGATAGTATGGTGTTACTGTTCCTTTTTTTAATCATCCACATCTGTTAACTGGCAAGCTGGAGTGCTCAGCAAGCATTTATTGAAGTGATTAAATAGGTTGCATTTTATGGTATTTAAAATACTTTTTATTGATTTACTGAAATAAAACTGTATGTTGACTGTGAATATTTGCACATGGCTTATTACATTATTGTTTTCCAACTTTATTCAACATAATACTAAGTGTTTTTATAAAAAGGAAATCAGAAAATGTGGTTGATATGCTTGAGCCGGATCATTCCTAGTTTTATAATTGCCTATGCCTGGCCTTGCTACTGACTGTTAAATAGTTTTGAACAACTTATTTAATCTTTATGTGAAGAGTGCTGCAGCAGCATTCATGACAGTGCCTTTTCTTCCATGTGCTGATGACTCTTACAGTCCAGCCTATCACAGTCTCGGCCTGGTTTCTGTGTTCATCTCATTCCAAACATGCAAAGTATACTTCCCAGAAAAGATCCTTTTCTTTATGGTTGTGGGATAGGCTTTACAAGGACAGTTTCTTGATCCAAATGTCATCTTGTGAAGGACATGTGAAAGGCAGACTTGGTATTGGTCTCTGGCTGAGAGGTTCTCTCTGCTCATGGACCTCAGGACTGCATGCTGGCAGTGTGGTGAATGGGTCCTTACAGTCTTCTGCCCCTCCAAAAGCCCCCGTGGAATCACAGACCCTTCCAAGAATTCATACTGTAAGAGATTTCTGGATGTCAACTGGTCCAATCCCTTGCCCAAGGTAAGACCAATTTAGGTCAGCTTGCTTATGGAATATCTCCAAAGAAAGAATTCTTGAAGCAATAAGCTCCACTACCTGCTGCATTTGCTCGCTCTCACACATACAGAAGCGCAATCCTGGACCACGTTCTTGCAATTAATTCTGAAATACACAGGTCCTTACAAAGCTGAGACTGGTGAGATTTCACACAGTGGGCACACAGGAATGGAATTTGAAGCCTCACCACCTTCAGATTTTGTGCCTATAAAGGACATAAGAAGATGTATTCTGTACTCACCCGCCTGAAGGAAAAACACTTTACTTTTCCTTACCATATTGTCTCTGTACTACCTGAGCTGCAAACTGCTAGGCACACTCTGACTACTGTGTCCTTTTCTGACTGCATTTCTTCATGAAAAGTCCTTGTCTCAAAGCAATCATATATATATTTTGAATGTGCACTCTTCTGCTTTTATAGAACTTTTTTTCTTAGTCAAGGAAAGAGAACAGTTTTTCTGCAGGGTAAGGCTGGACAGAAGAAAATGGAAGATCTAATGTCTTCTAATGCTGTTTAAAATGCCCTCTCTCTCTGTCTCTGTGCAAAGAATAGCCGTGGTTGACTACTACTTATTTCAAGATGAAATCTAACTCAACATTTAGTTTGGTTTTTGTTTTTTTCTTGTATTAAATCCTTGTCTGACTGGAGTATGACAGCAGAAAGGTACAGCCATATTGTTAACAGTTTAATTGACATATTTATTGATAATAATGAGTATATTCAACAGCATCAATCTCTTTGAAAGGACTTTTTCAATTCTTCCAAAAAATTACAAGAAGAATATATAAATATATATAACAAATACAAAGATTGCTACTGAATTAAGAAGCTATGTTTGTTTTTTCCTATTGAGATTTGTTCTGGAAATTCACAAAGTCTAGATCCTGAAAGTATATCAAGCCACTGAGAAGTGACAGAATAAATGGATGTTATAATAACTACAGCTATAGGATATTGCTTCTGTAGATCACCAGGAAGAGGTAGTCTGTAAGAATCACCTTTGTTTTATCTCAAGCACCAGTGATTTTATCACTGCATTTCTTGACTGAATGACTCTGACTTAAGGATTTTTCTGATCACAAACACCTGTAAGAATAAATATCTAAATAACACACAGTATATATGAGGGTGAATGCATATTCATGATTTTTAAATATGATCAACCTATTTTAATTCTTAATTACATAACAGACTATATGATTATTGTAATAAATTATGCCTTGAGTTATACGTAGGTATAGTGACTGCATGTAATTTATACGTGGCTAGCACATTGTATTGAGCAAACAAATAAAACTGCTCTACTCTCTGGACTGCTGACATATTTAGTACAGCTGCACATGTGGTGTTTATTCAGAGGAGCCAGTAAATTCCTATATCCTTAATATTCATATCAAGAAGTTGTGAGGCATTAGCTGCAGTGAAAGAAACCTTCTGTTTATCTCCAGGCAAGCAACTCTCACGCACTGCTTTGCTCCCATGCCTCAAAGCGAGCTTGGGAAGAACAGATTGTAATAGGAGTGCATCCATCTGCTGTAACCTGTTTGGTTTTTCAGAGATCTTTACTTTTTCTGTCATAGACTGCACACTGCCACAGAGACCTGGGAAGGTGGGACCAGTCGCACTTTTCAATTTTTTTTTTTTTCCAACTATTTACAGATTTACTGGACATGAAGAAATGATCGATAGTTCTTTACTCATTTTACTTGTTCAGTTTGTAAATATGCAGTGCAAGATGAAGTACTAGCTTGGAAGAATCTGCTTAAATTGGAGTATTTTTTGTGTTGTTTTCTTCATTTTGTGTCATATGTGGGCAGAATTTTGGGTATGATGGTCTTCTTGTAGTGTTCAAAACTGGTCAAAATAAAGAAAGCAAATGGTCTTTCCCTCCTTCTCCTGCTGCTCCTGGCTGTACATCCATGCAAATTCTTCTTGCTTACCCTGGTTCTCAACTTTCTTGCTGTAAGCCAAATGTTCTTACTTCCACAGCAGAAATGAACAGAATAACTCTTTGCCAGTTTAGCAAGCTCACAGATGTGCGCGAGAACAGATGAAAGACCATGGACAGATTTGTCCTGATGGAAAACTTCATTTCTAGGCTTTGGCTTTCACCTAGACTTTGGCTTCAGAGCAATTGAAACCAAGCTTAGTGTTGACTGTCATGGTCTTGCCTATCTGCTGCCTCTGGCTGTGAATTACTGTCCTTACCTTCCACCTGACTCTGGTCTTGCTTTGAGTCTTCAGTTGCCTAAGTCTTTGAGAAACTACACATTTTTTGTTGGAAGTTTTCCTGCTGGCCAGTTCCTAGTTCTCAGTGGGGCAACTAATATATGTAGTGGTAGTGGACAGGAAATTTTGTGAGGCAATAGGCAGAAATTGTGTGCCACCTTGTTTTTCCCAGGATACTGGCCCTACATATGCTCATTAAATTCTGTGAAAATTTTAGCTCTTACTTTCCTTAATCAAAAATAAAAGGTGCACTAAAAGCACACAATCACTTTCTTTTCAGTGGAAAGCACATTGAATCCCCTGCAAGTGATTCCTCTGCCAGCAAAGAATTTATTTAGAAGGCTTTGTCAAGTTAACTTGGCTTTTCCCCTTATTTTAATGAAATAAGAAGTTTACCAGGGTTCTGAACACCTACTTCTGAAGTATGAACCAGATGTTTCATACATGTCTGTCTACTATTTCTGTGTAACAGGTGAAAAAACGGGGCATCACTGGAGCCATGGTCTCTTCCACAGCCACCCTGTGCACAAGATAGAAGTCACTAGGGCTACCTGTACCTCTCATTGACGAGAGTCAGCAGTGGCCCTAGTCCTGACCCTAGTATTATCCTTTTCCTTTCATGGTGCTTTCACATTGCCCAGTGAAATAACAAGGCAAATGTATGTAAAGATCTTACTTTACCTAGAAAATTTTTGCTCATTAGTTTTAGACAATTTAAAATGCTGTTGATTATTTGAATCAAAACTTTCAATGATGAGATGGGAGGCATAGCCAAAGGGTATCAGACTGTGGAATAAACAATGCAAAGTTTATTTTTGGTACAGTTAAAACTGCCACAAAATCCTGTATTGTAAATATATTTTGGGGAATACTCTTCCCTTGACAGGAAATTAGACCAAAGAGTACTCCTACTTTGGTTGATACTTTAAGCATCAGATACAAGCGTAAAAAACCCAAAAACTTACCCAGATTTATTACTTTGGAAACCCCTCAGGCAAGAAAGAATATAGATTTTTTTATTCTAACAGTTAATTACTGGTACATTTTCTATGTTACGATTAAACTGACTAGTTTGTTTGCAGGTTCAGTTTTTGGAATGTGACATGAGATTTTGGGTAGAGCAGATTTTCCAAGTTTTTTTGTCACCCTTTGCTTTTCAGATCACAAATGGTAAATTTTCAAGATCTAAAATTTCACCTACAAGAATAGTTTTCTAGTTGTTGCAGCACAGCAGTTTCGTGAGACGTAAGGAAATGTTTAGAAATCTGAATTCTTCTTAAAAACAACAACAAAACTAAACTAAAAAACAATCCAACTCTCCCCCTCAAAAAAACAAACCTAAACAAAATCAAACCAAAACCACAAACAAACAAACAAAGAAGAAAGGAAGTATTGACAGTCATTTATATATCATGGAGAGCATCATCCATCCCTCTCAGGGCGGCCCGTTAGTGTTGAGGGCCAAAGAATGTAGGAACATATAAATACATTGGAACGAAAAACGAGTCTTCTTCTAGACAAGCCTTCTCATTAGATCTGGACAAGAAGTTTGTTAAAATCATTTTTCCTAAAATGCTAAACATCTTTATGTAGCCACTCCTAGACCTGTTTAAGTCTGGTTTATATTCGACAGTGTAATGGACTTGCAACTGAGACAGCCACAACCACACTTTTAAAATACTTTTGTTTGAGTGACTGCAGACACTGCTTATGCTACATTCAAACTATGTGTCAGTGCAGGAATCCTGGTCCAGACATTGTCTACAAAGGAAACTGCATTTCTAGCACAGCCATGTAATGCCACCACCAGCCTCCATCTCTTACTTTTAGCCTTTGACTCCTGTCAAGAGTTCCTTGTGAAATGTGCTTTAAGCTGGAGTGGAGGAGATCACTGCCCAACAGCCATGTGGGAGTCATTATTGGGATTGATTAAGGGAAGAACTAAAGGTGGGGGCAGGTGGGGCAATCACAACAGTTTGGGAAGGAACAATCATGGGAAAATACCTGGGTGAGGGAGAAAAAAGGGTCTGGTCATGTGTAAATAGATGTCTGGTCTGTCTGTTTTTCTGGCTATGCCTTTCTCCTGGTCAGCGTAGTCAGTCTGTGTGGATGTGTGTGTCTGGAGGTTTAAGTGGCAGGAAATGGACTGGGAACTGTTAAGTCTGAGCTGGATGCTGGAGAGACCAGAGGCTGTGTGAGTTGGCTCCTGGAGTGAGCAGAAGGTGGGGCTGGGGATTGGTTGTTGGCAGGGCCGTAGGACTGGATCAGCTGTCAGAGAGGATTGTTTGCATGTGTATGTCCTTATGTGTGAGGCAACTGAAAGACCAGAGGATGAAGGGGATAGCAGCTGGACAGGCTGCACATTAGGGTGGGCTTCCATCGTAAGCAGCCACAGGAAGGAACAGGATGGTGCTCTTTGGGAGTGTTTTGTGTTCTGTGTTGGTCTGCGTGGCCAGCCAAGTGTACTCAGATACTGAGTATGTTTGTGTGCCTCTGGGGAATACTGGCTCAGCCTCACCACAGGCAGGACCTGGGCAAATGGGTCTTCCACCTTTCTTGGGCTACTTGATTTGGCAACCCCTGACAGATACTAATTGTATTAAACCCCTGGAATGATCATACTGTAAAGTGATTTTTTTCTCAGTCACTTTAAAGGAATAGATAGGGTTCTGAGATTCAGGACTCAAGCCAATATTTTCAAGGAAAAAAAAAAAAAGATGAGATAAAGATTGCTTAATGTAAAATGTTTTCCTTTTAGAATTTCATAAAATCAGGGCTTGATTAAACTATTTTTAGCATAAGGAGAATTAGTGGTTCCTAACTGTGTTTTTCTCCAACAGAATTTCACCAAAGTAGACATTTCCCTAAAATATCCTAACATATACATTTTTTTAATACTTTGACACATTTTCAGCTAGCACTAATGGAGATAGAATTGTGATAAAATAGCACAGGCTTTTTGGAGTCAAGGTAGTAACAGGGATAGGAGCACAGATAGCTACATCTGCAACACCCCCCAGAGACTGAAACCCCCTGATCTTTGGTAGACCTCCTGGTACAGTGAGAGTGAAGGTCCCTAATGAGGCTCTTAGAACAATTAATGCCTATTGATTCACTCAAGGCTTTGACCATCTGCTACGTTTTTGAATCAAAGTGAAGGGAAAGTTTTAAATTAAAAGAACAGCTTGAATGCTAAAAGAACTTGGCAGTACTGCCTTCTCCTCCATATTCATATCATCAGAAGCTGCGTACTCATGGGTAAAAATCATTTATCTGAGAACTTCACGCTTTAGACCATTGAAAAAAATTCTGAGAAAGCACGTTTACATATGTTTGTTACTAAATGAAAACCTTGTCTATGTAATTTGGTTTATTTCTACCACTCCATATCTTTAATTTTCTTATGTAATTATTTGGTTTGTTTTGACTTAATAAATGACTCATTACCACTATCATCTCCACTATCAGAAATGATAAAAGCAGAATCATTGTTTGTACTTAAATCACCTAAATGTTGGATTTATTTTTACATAATGTTACTATTTTCTTGTAGTTCTTTCATGTATTTAACTTAATTTGTCACAGTTTTGGGTTTTCACTGTCACATGAAAGGAATGAGCAATTTAAGGGCAGACTAACAAAGGGACAATAAATCCCTGAGAAAATGTTACTGAGGAGAGGAAGTTCATCTAACACAGCTGCCAAGAATGAGGCAAACGAACATCTGCATTGGATTATACTGCTTCAGGAAAGCTAAAATGAGTCTGTGCTAAAAGAACCTTCTGTTAATCTTGCTTGTTTTTTCCATTTCTCCTTTGTTTATGCTTTCTTGGAGCCAAGGAAACACAAGTTTCTTTATCAGCGCAAACAAGTGCTTGTAAAATCCCTTTTTAATATATGGTAACATCATGGCTAGTAACAACAAAGAAACAATGCAAAACTTCAGGTGTTTTTTGACAAGTCACCTCTGTAAACAAACTTTGCTTGAAAGACCCCTGTGCTCTGCAGCAGCATCTGCTCTAGCCAGGAATCCACTTAGTGCCCTCTCTCCTGCTGTTTGTAGCACTTCTAAAGAAAAGAAAGAAAATTCCTCAGCAAAAGAGCAGAAGCTCTGTGACCAAAACATAGCCTTGATCTGTGGAAGGACTTCATAAACCTGCATAGGTTCTCTATCAATTTCATATGGGTCACACCTTACTAGATGCCCCCAGCTTTAAATTAAAAATTTAGCTTTTCCTGTTATTTGCATGTTCACCTGTGTGCCAAAAATCCAACCAAAACCTTTTTTTTTTACAGGTTTATTACCAGCTATCAAAGTTGTCTCAAAGTAAATCCTTAACTACTCTCTTAAGTTCCCACTTCTAGTCTGAGCATTTCCCACGCTGCTATCATTGCCATTGCAGGTGTAGCTGATTGATACACGCTACTCAATTTTCTTGGGCAATACTAAAGAAAACGTAGAAGCTAGGCATGGAGGACAGAAGAATGAAAGTCTGGACAACTAGCAGGTTGTTGCCCTAGTTAGCAAATATGTAAGTCTTCTGCTATTATTGTTTTTCTTGTTTTGCTCTCTTCCACAAAGCAGAATTACAAATAACTGCCATGCTTCATTTTTGGAAAATCCAAAATCTAAGAGCTGCTTCTCCCTGTTTCTCTTAAAACTATTATTCAGAAAATTATCTTCAGCTTTTTATTTTTGAAAATATATCCTTCTTGTTTGTTTGATTGATTGTTACATATATCGCTTTAAACTGTGGTTTATTTTCAAGAAGGTTGAGATTACCTTCAGTCTCGGAAGAGAAGAAGAAATACCTCTTCTCTCTTTCTCTATTGCTGTACAGTGCAGCGTCTCATGCATGATCCTGACTGATGTAAAAGTATTGTGTGCAAAAATATATCTTTCCCTCTTTGACTTCCTCTTTGCAAGGCATACAATCAGAAGGTTTTTCTTTTCCTTTTGTTGGTGTTTTTGTGTAAGCAGCACACCAAAAAAGTGGGTTTTACATAGTCATTGAGGAAGATCGGGGGTTTGTGGCTGCTTCAGCTGGGCAAGGCAGTTAGAAGAAAACCCTGAAATCCAAGTAGAAGGTCTATACATACCCTTCAGGGACAGTAAAAATAGAAGTGTTGTCAGCTGGTTTGACTAGGCAACAAAATGAACAGATTGGCTTATCCTTACAGGCAAGGAATTAATGTTTGATGTCTTAAGGAGTGACTGACACTGCTAATACATTAATACCCAATTTATACCAGAGTAGGAGGTATCACAGTGTGGCAGAGGGACCACACTGCCAGGTGTATCTCAGGTATATCTCAGGTGTATCTCAGTCCTGTTTTAGGTGTTCTGTTAATTTAGTCCTGTCACATAAACACAAATGGAAACTTGAAGCAAGTTAATTTAAAACTGATTAAAAAAAAAACATTGAAAAGGAATTATCATAATTTTTTTTTTTCCGTTTGAGAGCTGACTAGACTTCTAGAAGGCTTGAAGGATGTGCTCTGTGTGTGCTGCAAAGAAGTGCATATTGGTGCACTCAGCATTCACGGTACTGGCTCACATCCTTAAATTATTTATATTTGTTCAGCTTTGTTTAATTAACTACTATTATTTTCTACCCAGGTTGTCCTCCCTAGGTTCTGTTATACAGAAAGCTGAAATAATTCAGCAAGGTCTGATAAAAGAAGTGTTTGAAAGGAATGAAGTGGGGTAGAAACTGGGCTTACAGCTTATGAAAACATGGAGAGACGGGCAGGGAATGGGAGCTGAAAGAAAAACATACTTATAATTAGGTGAGACAGTGATGGAGTGGGAAAGGGGAGTGAGACTCATGACTGTGGGAGATTAGTACATGCTTCTCTTCACGGCTCAGCTGGTTTCTGAAGCAATGAGGCGAGAACACAGGCTATTCAGAATAGAGTCACTGTTCAGGTAATTGGTGTTCAGGTATTACAAGACTCTCTGTTAGCTAGGGATAAAATACCGGGTGAGTGAGTTAGCACATCCTAACTTGTGTGTTAGGCAAGGAAGAAAATAATGATCAAGTATTTTATAGATAAAAGCCATCATAAATAGAACCAAAAAGCCAGACGGAGAATACTGGCACAGCATTAACTAATTTACTATTGCTAAACAATTTTTAGAGTTTATTTTTTAGGAAGCAAACAGTGCATCTGGCAGAAAGAATTTGTATCATCAAAATGCAAACCAAGCTTTTACAGTTGTTCGCTTTTAACCAATGAATGAAGCAAAGCTCATTGCATCTCAGCAGCAAAGGGAGAAAAAAGAAAATGAACCCCTAAGCTGATTCACTAACAAGAGCCACAGCAATTAGCAGTAGTGGGAGTCTTGATGCACAGGCAAAACAGTTTAGATGTTCTTGGCTAGTGTCAGCCAAAATGAACAGAGTAGAGCTGTCAGAGATAGAAATTTCCTATCCCCATAGGTGTTCTCATGGCTTGTGTGGGAATGAGAGTCTCCATCCCACTAGGCTAGTGCTCCTACTCTTATGAATGCAGAAGAACTGCACTCTGTGTCTCTTCTGAACATAGGTAGGCCCATCAGTGCACCAATACTGCTGAGAGAGCTGCTGCAGCACAGCAGAACAGGCAGAAGGTGTGCTTCATGGGAAGCAGCATGTGCAGGATGTGAGTTGGTCACTTAGAGGATACGTGATGCAAATCTCCAGGGAATCAGGAAACATACTCTGCATCTCTCTGAAGACAGTAAGGTAAATAAATATACTCTTATTTACCCAAATATGTATCAGGGACTACATAATTTACCTGGCTTAGGCACAGAACTACTTTGTCACTCGTAATTTCTTCTTAATCTGTGATTAAACCTTTGGACAATGGAATTTTGTTTCAAGAGGTACTAGGTGACAATAACCTTTTAATCTTAAGTTTGGTGGTGAGAGCTGAGAGTCTGTTTTGACAAAGATCTTTAGGAGTGATGAGCACACCATTATATGAAGCACTGCACATGGATATAGCCAGGCTTCTCTGCTCCCTGATCTCTTCCTATTGCCCTTCCCAACCCCATTGCTATCAGTGCATTGCTGATAATTGTTTAATGAGGACTACCGCTAGTCATAAACCTTGTCTGTGTGAATACTTCTAGGAGTGTTGAACAATCCTTGCTTCTGTGTCAGAAGTCATATGTTTGTTTAACTTGTGGAAGAGGGTCTCTTTTTTCTTTTCAGTAGTTTTGTGTAAAAACATTATTGGGTGTGTTTGTGTGCCAAACACCTCTTCCTAAAATAAAAACAATGAAAAAAAAGACTTGCAACACTATGTGAATCATGTTGTTGCTTAAAGTTTATTTTGTCCACATGGAATTTTTAAGATCTATAAAAAACTGCATTTTAAATTTTGGTAAAAGAGTCAAGCACATGTGTGGGTAATGTGTTTATTTCTGTCTCATAAGTGTGGGTGGTAGCTATCCTGTAACAGTCACACACAGCATAAACACACTTTCTGTCATGCTGGCATTGTGTGTTTCCTTTTTGTGGTACATACACGCCCAGCTTTTCTCTGCCCCACTCCCTTAATGAGCAATCTCACTACGTGTGGGCAAGTTTCTGTTTTAACCTCTGCTGCCTTCTCTTGAACAGGTATTCCAGAGGTCTCACCCAGAAAGTGATCAGGAGAAGAAAAATCTCAACTGGTAATGTCATTATTGGCAATATGGAAGGCAGAATTTACTGTATCTTGAGACGAGAGGGAGAAGAGTTCACAGAATTGCGTGAAAATAGTCTGCCATTTGGAATGCATTTTCCAAAAATACATAGACAAAGGAGAAACAGACGTACATGGATAAGAGAGAAGAATGCATTTATCTGCTAAAATTTGATGCCAGACTAAAGTGGTCATATACTGTCCTTTAAGTTCCTTGACAGATGAATATCTCCAATAACATTATTCTTGAAGAAAAACAATTCCATTCTCTAAACTGAAAAGCGATACTCAAGACATAGAAGTTGGCATTTTTATTTAAAGTGTGCTTTGCTTTGAACATTTTTTTAATTGCCCTTTAGTCTTAAGAATGGATAGTACGGACTTTCTAAACATTTTTTTAAAATAGTTTACCAACAGAATGATTTAAAAATTATTTGAAAATGTTTTGATATTTTCTGCTTTTGAGTACAATTAGTTCTCCTAATCATTACAAATTTCTTCCAATTTTAAGATATTTGGATATCTTAATTTTCTCTAAGTAATATAATGGCAGCTGAGCTATTGGATAAAGGAGATTTGAAAAGGGAAGAAAAAAGTCTTTCAAAGATTTTTGTGACACTGCTGTTCTGAGCAGCAAATAAAGCTACCTCCCTGTAATATGGAGCCTTGTCACTTTGAAAGTGAAATTTGGTGTTCATCAGAAATGTATTTTCTAGACTCAAATATGAATAGATCACCCTGACAGCAAATGTAGCCATCATATTGAGAGCATCATGCACAGTGGCCTTGACTGGCGTTTTTCCACTGACAGCTGGTGAGAACTACACCTGTTAAACTTCATGAGATTGGGAACTTCTATTCTGACATCTCTATTACTTGGACATTTCATCTCAATATGTGATGGGATTTTTTCTGAATAAATCTTATTTTTAATTTATAACTTAGTTACAGTTAATATTTTTTTATCTTTTATGTCCTGAATTTCGCTTACAATTTCTAAAAAGTCCTAAATTCAAAGCAAATGTATGTTAGATTAGAGGAAGAAGAAACAATCAGCATGAATGTAGTATTCCCTCCAGTAAAGGACTCTAGATGTTAAGAACTTGCTCTAAGACCTTGTCCCCATGGCCAACACCAGACTGAAACCACGAAGACTAGGACTCAGAGGGACAGTGAAAGGATGAGCATAACATCAGAAAAGGGTTAGAAGCTAAGAAAATTGTATGTGTTCAATTTTTAAAGGTAATGTTGCAACTGATGCATCTTTTCCTCTATATTAGTACTCTAGCTACTTTATTTTTCATTCTTTTTCTGAAGTAATTAGATGAAGACTAATGGTGATCTTTGAATTACACTGTTAAAGGTTCTATTATATTAACAATCCCAAAAGCACAGATGGTTGAGGTGGGAAGGGATCTGGGAAGGGATCTGGTTCCTTTGGTCCCTTCACCATCTTTGTGGCTCTTCATTAGACTTTCTCTATTATGGTCACATCACTTTGCGCTGGGGAGCCCAGAAGTGGACATGGCACTCCATGGGTGACTCACCAGGGCTGAGCAGAGGGGAATGACCACCTCCGTCAACTTGCTGGAGGCAGGAATGGCCTGTAGGCTATCCCAGCATGTCTCCATGATTGCAACAAGACTCTAGCCCTGCAGATGAACACAGGTCTCTAATTCATCATATTTATTCCCTCTGCTATGTGCATGCTCTTCAGAGGCATCCTAGAATCCTGAGAAACCCAAGGGCCTGGGTTTTTCCAGTGGTGTTGCTTTGGTTACAGGCAAATTCTGGAGGTGCCCCTATTTAAGTCTTGTTTTCTGCTTTTGTGACAACATCGCCCAACACCTTTTGCTTATCAGCCCTATCCACCCTACTCTCACAGGACTGCTGGTAATTGTCCCTCCATTTCCTTCCTAGTTTGAATCCTTGAGAGTGCACTCGATCCCAATGTCTATGTCACTGACAAAGATGTTGAACAGGTCCAGTCCTAATACTGACCCCTGAGGAATGCTACTTGTCACTGGTCTCCACTTGGACATTGAACCACTGACTGCAGTTCTTCGAGTGTGACCATCCAGCCAATTCCTCATCTGCTGATCCATCAAATCCATGTCTCTCCAGTTTAGAGACAAGGATGTCATGCAGGACAGGGTCAGATGCTTTGCACAAATATGGGTAGATGACATCAGTTGCTCTTCACTTACCCTGTCCATGTTACTGTGTTGATTTGCAGAGCAGGAATTTGAGAAAATAATCTAACATGATTAAAGATTTGACATTTGCATCACCTTGTGGTTGGCTTAAAAAGTAGGGTTTTACTTTTCTGAAAACCCCTACTTCATATAAACCAGTGGGAAAAGAGATTTGTCCCAGTATAGAAGAACAGGCTTTTTACAGGTTTACCTCAAGGCAGTGTAAAAAGTAATCACTAAGGTCACTCATTTGTCAAGCTCTATAAATATTTTTGCAAGGAAAATATTTGAGTCAAGTTAGCGTGCACAGAAGCGAAGAGGGATTCTGGTGAAGGTTTTATTTTCTGTGCCCTGTGATAGGCCATATGCGCATGTGTGTGGAGAAAATATTTCTTCAGCTCAGCTGCACATGGAAACAGACAGTGAAAGTGCTGCATATAATTCTTTCTGGGTTTGTTCATATAAAAGGAATGTGTGACATTTAGTCTGAATGGAGCCTTTCAGTGCTTGTACTTAATATGGTTAAGACTTATTTTTTAAACATGCTTTAAAGTTATGCACCCTTCTGCTAATGATAAATTAATTTAGTATACTAGTAGGGTCAGTGTTGCCATGCACATGAGTTTAAATTACAAGCAGAACATCTATTCATGCTTGGTTTTACAGTTGTCCCACATGCTCTATTGTATAATGTCAATTGCTTGTACAGTTTCTAAACACTGACGTAGTGTTTCATGCCAACACCATAAAATTCACCAGAAACAGTTCAGCCATTTCTGGAAGTGATAATTGTTGTGAGTCTGTCAAATAATTGGTTAATAGTTCTAATGTTTTTTCATTTTAGAACACAAACTCAAAAACTGATAGGGGCATATTGACACTTGCAAGTGCCACCAGAAGTACTGAAATATCCTTACTCACAGCATAAACTGCTTGAAATATTAGAGCATTGCACAAGTCATGCTTTGCTTGTAGGTTTTATGGATGCTCGCTTATAGCAGAAGTATCAGTTTTCCCTCTTCTTGTCATGCTGCCTGGCAAAAGACTGAGTCAGTCTGTAGAGGAGAAATATATATGCCAAAACATTTATTCCTGGTTTACTTGCCACCTAGTGTCAGGTGAAATATCAGCACTTTCCTTCTGCTTCCTAACTGGCTTCCAATCATCTTACCTTTGTCCTCACCTCTTCCCAACATCTTATCCCAGGCTTTTCAGTCAGTCTTATTCTCTTTTTTTTCCTGTATTATTCATCCACTTTCCCCATCTTACTCACCTATGTGCCCAACAGACCTTGTCTCTTCCTTTTCAAAAATCATCTCCCAATGTAAATATTGATAGGAGATTCCTTCCTTTCTAGGATTTCCATTGCAAGCTTCAGGTCCCTGATTCCTCTTTGCCTTCTTTGCCAATCAGCCCCTCCTATGTGAAAGATTTAATATTTTTTTCCAGTGCTTTTTATAATACTGCGAGGGAGGGATAGAGTAGGCAGAAAATGAAATTAATATAAATTAAGTGCTAAAGAGCTAGAAAATGCCAGAATTATTTCACTATGTGACCTTAGTTTGTACCCATCCGTAGGGTATAGTACAACCCTGTCTTCAGGTACATAAGTGTATACTCTTATTCCTTCATAAATATGTATTAAAAGATGCATTTATGGATTTTTTTTTTTCTAAGGTGCTTTGTTTAAAGGAGAAAAACGCAGAAAAACAGATACTGAAGCATTTGTTATGCTTCTGAAAGTGTATTATCAAACCACTGTAAAATTAGCTGTTTAGTAGCTGATTATATTCAAAGCCAAAATGTTATTCAGACTTTCTGGATAAATAGATACACCCTGCAGTAATCCATCACCTAAATTATACACTTGGAATGACTGGCTTTTCAGGAAGCCGAGGCACAAGAAGTGAGTCTGTGAGTGAACAGCTAGTTAAAAGAGAGGCAAAAATGTGACGAATATACAGGCAGCCCTTGTAGTAGAGATTGGTCACCACTGTTTCTACAGATACTGTACTGCTTGCCTTATCATAGAACCACAGAGTGGTTTTGGTTGGAAGTGACCTTGAAGATCATCTCGTTCCAACCCCCTGCAGGGCAGGAACAGGGACACCTTCCACTAGACCAGGTTGCTCAGAGCTTCATCAAACCCGGCCTTGAACACTTCCAGGAATGGGGCATCCACGGCTTCTGTGGGCAACCTGTTCCAGTGCATCACTACCTTCACAAGTAAAGACTTTCTCTCTATGATCTAAATGTACTCTCTGTCAGCTTGAAGCCATTCCACCTTGTTTTGTCATTAATTGCACTGGTAGTCTCTCTCCATCTTTCTTGTGGGCTTCAGTGAGGGCAGACAGTTCTGTGAGTGCTGTGCAATGAACATTGCTGATGAGGGTTTTTTAATAAGGATGGGACAGTTGTAAAGAATTCCAAATGAATCTTCTAAGAGGAAATAACTGAAGAATAAAATCGAAGATTACATTAATTTCTACCATTTGTTATATATATATTCAGAGGGAGGAGAAATCATAATTCACATAAAAATACCTCTTAGGTGTGAATTATTGATCTTATGACAGTTCCATTAAGATATCATCTTGGCTGCAGTCAAAAAAGCATATCAGTTGTGTTCCTCACAAGAAAAAGGACAGAGGACATTGCTAATGTACCCCAAATCTAATCCTAACACAACCCTGACCCTAACCCTAACCCTAACCCTTGGGATTACCTGCATCTTGTGCAGTTATGATTCTCCTGACTCCACCAAAGATCAAAAATTATGTCCTAGAACACAGAAACTGTGAGAAAGATGAAAAAGATGACTTGAGGTGTGGAATGGTTGCAGCATAAGAAACGATCAAGTTCACACTTAGTACAGAAAGAAGACAAGTGGAGAGGGTGTATAAAAGAGGCTTCTGAAATCACAAAGGGCATGGAGAAAAGAGAATGGGTACTGAACTGGTGAACCCTATCCAGTATAAGAACTCAGAGACATTGAAGAACATCAGCAGGACCTAAGCTGAAAACAAAGAAGCAGAGATTTCTTTATGAAATGCATAACTGAGCCATGGACCTCCTTGCCAGAGGATATTGTAAATGTCAACTATTTGTACATGTTCAGGAGAAGTCTAAGCAAAAGATAAATCTTTTATTCTTTTCTCATGTGGTTCTTAACTTACTCAGGCCTTGGTCTAGACTGCTTCTCTAACACTAACTTTGCACAAATTATAGAAGATAGAAATCTGCAGCTAAGAAATTTGTGTGGCAGTCAGCAGGAAAGAAAAAAAAAAACCCTCTGATGAGAAATATAAGAACAGCCAGCCAGACTAACTCAGTGAATGGATAAGAACAGCAAAAGCAGAATTGTGGCCTGCCATTTGGAGTCTTAAGGAGTGTGATCAGTTGACAGAGCTAGGGAAAGTAAACAAAAGTTCTGCCTGGAAAATGGAGATTTTTAACAAGAAGGAAAACTCCAGCTTAGCTGAAGACAGCTGGACACAGTACTGAAAGAAAGCACAGATGCCCTAATTCAAAGAAGTCCTGCTGTGTTTGAAAAAGATGAGACAAACAGCAAGGTTAAAACTGAGTGGACGTGTACAAATGTCACTGCCCTTGTGGGAAGCAAGATATACATGGATAGATGGATATAGCAGATATAGAGAGCCTGTAATTCAGTAATTCTTGGGCTTACAAATTGAGCACTAGAGACTCAAGAAATCCCAGTGACCTAGAGGATTCAGGGTAATAAACTGTTCGTCTTTAGGGATTCCTCCACGGCTGTCCATCCAAAACTAATGGACTGCAGAGGTCAAGAGCATGCTCTGTCTTGTTTTCCTTTATCCAGTATTGGATAAAAATGTTGAGCATTGGCCAGATATCCATGTTAAAATGTCCAGCAGAAACTAAAGGCACTGTCAGCAGCATTTCATGTAGATCATTTGCATGAATAGTGTATTACTTTCTTCATTTCTATGGGTTTTCAAAAATCAGAGGAAAAATCCATCCAATAATTAAGTCTTTGCTGCATGTACTGTAAAAAATCATTACAAATTTTATAAATCTGGAGGCTGCTTCTACATTTATCTCTTATATATGTTAGTCTACTGTAAGATACCAAGGCAGACATATGTTTTGGTCATATATACTGGATAAAAACTGCGTTGCAACAGAAGGATTATGCAGGTAAGCCGCTGACACTTTGTGGATAAACAGACAGAAAGTTCCTTCTGAAAGGAAGGAACTGAGTTAAAAAATAATTTTACAGGACTAATAATGGCTCTTGGTACCTATTGCTAAATATTACCAGAAAAAAAGGAAAAGTGAGCCAGGCTGTATATAAACACATTTTCCATGAATGCTTAAAAACTCAGTATTTTCTCATAGGATAACATATATCTAGTGTGCAAGATAAAGGCATAAAATAAATAGGTTTTGTATATTATTTGACCAAATGCTACAAACACCGTTCCTCTGAGCAGTGCAGCTGGTGGTAACACTGGAGAAATTTCAGGGAGAGAGAAAGGAAAGAGATGACAGCCACAAGTAGAAAAGGTGAATGATGAAACCTTTTTTCAGCTCTGATATAGTACTATGGGACTGAAAAAGGGGGGTCCTTGGTCCTCTGAAAAAGATAAAACAGTGTGTGTGTTTTTAATAAGACACTTGATTAAAGGATCGTTTGATCTCTTTCTTCCTTGTCTTTATGGAGAAGGTGGATAGCAAATAATACTGGTCTGTGGCTCAGTTAAAAATATACCTGGGGAGAGCTGACCTGTTGTGGTTTCTAACCAAAAAGAGGAGTCTGGGGTAGAATCAAGATTCTAGATTTTAAAGCCCTCACCTCTGCATTTCCTAATTTAATAAAATATAAATAAATAAACTAGCAATCAAAAAACCCGAACAAGAGCAGCAACAAAAAACCACTAAGATAACCCAGTAACTCTCCCAAAATAGCCAACTAAACAACCACCCTCATGCCCCCCTCTAAACTCAAGCATTTCATTCAGAGTAAAATAAAATTTTTCCTAATTCTGTTTATTGATTGGGATTGTTCTTTCATTACGGCAAAAAACTTTACTCCTGTCTGTCTTCCACTTCCCATCCTAGGTAAATCTATTTCTAGTTTTGAGTCTCCTAAGATGATCTTCAGCACTTTTCAGTCTAGATCTACCAAGAGCCCACCAGTCCCTTTCTATGTGCAGGGCTTTCCAAGCTCCCTCCTGTCCCAGTCAAAAAGTGACAATCGCAGCCTTTGTTAAACATCTCATGACTTAAAAAGTGTCTGATTAATTTCAAGGATATCCTTGCAGAATTTCTTCTCTGAGCAAGTACTAGCTTTGAAGAACTATGAATGGAAAAAATGCTTTTCATTGAGTTAGGTGGGAGCGGTGAAATAACACTTTTAATGGAAACTATTAGAAATGCTTAGCTACAGGACCTCTATAGCAGACACATATCTATGTAGAGCTGCTGAGGCAGAGAGAGACACACTCTCAAACTACATCCAGGGTGTATATCTCTGTAAATATGACTATTAAAGTTAGAGAGCTTGTCAGAGAAAAGGATGTACTTCAAAAGGTCTCTGTAGGTGACAGAAAACCTGGAAGACAGTTCAGATGTGAATCCCAGGCATTTGTTGCCTTTAACTGCTGCTCTGTCCTGCTCGTATTTTAAAACTTGCTTCTGATAAAGTTTGGCTAAAATGGCCAGAGAAATGTCCATTCCGTCTAAGAATTTGTATTACTGCCTGTGTAATGCTGGATGGAAGGATGTTGGAGGTCGTGTTTTATTGGCTAAGCAGAGGTTGTGAGCAGGCGGGAGTGGCGGGAGGGGAAGCTAGAGAAGCTGTGCTACTGCCTGTCAGGGAACACAGCAGTTAAAGACAGGGCTGGATAATGACAGCGCTGGGATGGTGTACAGCAGTAAGGGGCGTCCATCCATAAATACAGTAGGAAGTTTTCGGCAGTGGTCTGACAGAAAAGTCTACACGGAGTCAGATTTCAGAGCTGGAGCAGTGAATTGCAGTGAGTCACACAGAGAGCCTGAGTGCTGCCTTTGTTCCACTTGTGTCTGAACGTTGGAGGAGAAGCAGCAGGCTCCAGAGTTTATTAACTTCTTATTTTCATAAGCATAAAACCCATGTGCACTGCACTTTTTCCTCACTTAAATTCTTTCAACTGACTTTCAAAAAATGCTCTCATGGTAAGAACTCTTGCTTCTAAATTTTACTTTTTCTTTTTTCCCCATATGCTTCTGTATTACAGTCTTTGGTCTCATTCTTCCGCCACCCCTCTTTTTTTTGCCACATGTGCTCCAGGCATGCCTGGTGGACCTGGGACTTGTCGCTACTGCTCTTTGGCTTGTCAATCCATGCTGGTGCAGCAGCTCAGATCATAGAAGGTAAGGCTTTTCCAAATCATGTTTATAAATCGAAAGTGTGAATTTTAAGATTTGCTTTCCTAATATGGAAAGAGACTCTACCATTTCAGATCTTCATTTTCTCTGCTGCTTACTGTTCATCATATCATATAGGAAAGCTGCTGTGAGTTAGGAGCTTAAATTCCGATTCATTCTGGATAAGGGGAAATAAATACATTGGTTCTCCAGCTCTAAGGCAGCCGATCATGCCTGCTTCCTTAATATATCTTCTGAGTGTAATAATTAACAGAAAGTACTTTAAAGAAATTAAGAACACTGAATGTTTTTACAATCAGGATAGATACATGTGTCACTGTGGACATATCAGGATTGTGCCAGGCATGGTGTGAGTGCAAAGACATAGATGTCATGCTTGTTCCAGTGCACAGAGATTTCTCCTGGTAAGAGCCTGAGCAAATTGAGGTTTTCTAATTTCTTGAATTAAATGTTTAGTTTTACCAGTCCAGTCTTTACGGACTTCCAGAGAAAAGTCTTTTTGTAACTTCAGATCATACATTCTTGTAACAGAGCCAAATACCTCAGCATCTCTGGAAGGCATAAACTCACATTTAACTAGTGAGAGAGAATACTGATTTAAAAGTTTATATGTAATTTTGAGAAAAGTGAAAAAGCTCCACATATTACTTTGTCATTAGGAAATATGATATTTATATTAAAACGTTTTTTCATTGTCTTACAGAAATAGTTGGAATTTGTTATGTAAATGACCTCTAGATAACTGTGTGATAGGAGCATTAGAAAGTATTGTTGGGAAATAGACACCACACATGAAGACTTTAATGTTACTCAGAATGTTTTTTTCCTTTTTAATTGACACTGTCATAGACCGCTGACACTTTGGCATCTAAAAGCCAAAGCCCCAGGTACTTATTTCAGTAGGAGAAAAAGTCACAGATTAGTTGCCACTAAAAAATGCTATAGGTATAGATGAGAAATATGAAATGCTGTATTACAGGTAATTAATTAAGGAAACAAACTGAAACTAGGTCTTAGAATTAAGAAATGTATATCTGAATGGTGACTGAAATATAATATATTGTCTATTGACTGGAGGCAGATCTGTTGCATCAGGTGAAAATGTTTTTCTTGACCTGATAAATGGCAGTGTATGAGAGAGGTCTGGACAGTGCATGAGAGAACCAAATTTTGACACATACAAGTTAATAAACAGAAGATCATTAGAACTACAAGTATACTGACAAAAACTGCAAGTATTTATTTGACACACAACTTTTTTTGGTGGATCTATGCCTGTTCCTATTACCTGAAGGTCTGTTTTTTAAATATCCTACCTGTGAAGGTCAGACCAGAAGCCAGAAGTAGGAAAGATAATCCCTATTGTTTCTGGAAAGTTTCTTCCAGTGTAGAGTTTTATTGCTGCTGGAAGGACTCCTAACCGTACCATGAATGAAGATCAAATGGAGTTATGCAATTCTCCTAAGATCACTGGAGACTTGGAGACTGCTCCGGGAATATGTTCCTTCATGATTGTCCTGGCCTAATATTCTGTACTCATTTGTCTGTTAATAAGAAAGCTCCTGTTCCAAAATGTTTACTAATTTTTTTTACATCTGATTTTTAAGTGTTTGACGTAATGAGGGTCTCATGCTTTCCATTCCACAACATATTTCCTGATGCTTTGTTTAAATGATTTAATCTTCTGAAATCAGGTGTTGAATGCCAGAGACAGGAATAATATTCCTTTCCTTCTGGTGCTGCAAATTCATGACTAATATAAATTTTACCTGTTACTGACGAAGAGAAGAGTTTCATACCTTAAATCTTTCAGGCTAACTCTTGGAGGAATAACCTCACTTTCCTTTCTCACCGTTCCTTTTAGCAGTAGAGTGCATAGAAACAAACTGTATATTTAAAATGAAAATGTCTGGAGACACAGAGTGATGAATCGGCTCCCTGGCATTCAGGCCTTTTGCTGCTAAACGTGTGCTTTATCCAGTGTCCTTTTTATCACTGTCTCCTTCTAGATTACTGTTTTCTAGGTTTCTCCAGCCCAGTGAATTATGCTGCATTGCTTTTCTGAGCCTAGCTCTACTCCATCTGCCCATAGCACAAATCTGTATCTGAATTTCTTTGAATGAAAGAGAAACTGTGAATGAGTAAATGTGGTTTTAGAGGAACGGTGCAGGTGCCTTCTGTTGTATCATTGTGCTGGTTACATGCAAAAGGGAAAGAATACCTTGAGATCTTCTTGAGTTGGTTAAATAATGGCAAGAAAATTGTTCAGGAATTGAACTATTCACTGAGGGATGGGGAAGGGGTAACTTATTTTTTACAAACCTGGAAACAATGACCCTCAGAGTTTAGAGGAGAAAAGTTTGCCATCTTTGCGTTCACCATCTTTGTCCTCTTGTTTTCCCCAGGGGAGCACTGAATTGCGGAGGAGGGTTGAGGGTGCTGAATAAAACAAAAGCCTCAGCAGACATCCAACAGGCTGCTTGAGCTCTTTCAGGACTTTGTGAGAGATATTAGAAAGACTAGTTAGAAAATCTTAATCTGTTTCTTATCAGGAACAATGTTTTACCAAGTCTTGTTCCTCTTAGGGAAATTGTCTAGTTACGATTATCTCCTACACAGAAAAAATGGGGGGAAAAAAAGAACAGTGGGAAGTTGTAGAGAGAAAATTCTGATGACAGTCTTTGGAATTTTTTGAGAACTTCTGGGCTCTAGTTTAACTTTCTATTAAACCTGTGAGATGTTGGGCCTTTTCTTTTGGCAGAAGTGTTGTTTTTATTTCCAAGTCCTAGAATGTCTGCTTTCATTGTAGAATATAACAGAAAAAAAATCCCAAAAACTTTATATTTAAAGTAATTAACTACTCATTGTAAAATAAGGTATTTAAAATTTTGAAATATTTTGTTCAGAACTTTAAAATTCAGTTGCATGATCTGCAAATCGATGGGATTTGGTCATTATTTCATCAAAATTTTTAAGAGATAATGTGATCTTGCTTCAGAGTGAAACTGAACAGGAGTTCTGAAATCTCAGCAGTTTCTGTGAGTTAGAATGATGAATTTTTACTATCTCTGTTGGAAGATTTTAGACCATTTCACTGCAGCTAGCATTGCACATGTACAAAAAGGTAAGGAATAAAATGCTTTCTTCATCTTCACCCAAAACATAGTGTCATTTAAACTATGGAGAGCTTTTGCAGTTTTTCTCTTGTGTTCACAAAAAGTATGCAAATACAATACCCAATTCTTCTTGGGTTTGTGTGGGAGGACTGAAGATATGTTGGTGTCTTAATAAATTACTTCATCACTTCTCTTTTGTTCAATTGACAAGCATGTGTCTCTCTGTTCATAAAAGCTTGGTCTGTCTTATCTTATCCGGCACTGGCTTGTAGTGTGTGTACTTGGCCCTTAATCATGCCTGATAATGTATCATGGCTTACATTGATTACTCTGGCTGCTTTTAACACGTTTTGTGTCGTCAACAACAAATTAAGTTAGTGAACAGAAGGTACTCAGAGCACAGCCCTTGACATGCTGGCACCCAAACTGTGGACAGAGCTAAAGTCAGAAAATCTCAAATTTGAGTGTTAGACTCATCCCTATGACTTGCTCTAGCTTCTTGCAGAAGTGACATTTATTCTTCTAGGCTATCTAGGCAGTTATCAGTGTTTCTCAGTTCTTTACAGTTAAACCAGTGCCTGCATTTAAAAAAATATAGAAAAAAATATTTAAATGTATGTGGTTCTGCAGTTTATATTATGTTTATGAGCTCTAAAAGAAGCTTTACAAATTTCTCATTGACATCTGGGTTTTATTATTAGCCAAGCTGAACAGCACTTTCTTGGCCTCAGTAACATGCTTAGCAATAGTTTACATAAAGTAAATATTTGTCTCTTTCATTGGCCCTCTGTACACAGAAAGGCTGTCATTAGA
The DNA here is from genome assembly GCA_013397775.1 of Eulacestoma nigropectus. NCBI lineage: Eukaryota > Metazoa > Chordata > Aves > Passeriformes > Eulacestoma > Eulacestoma nigropectus. Next base: position 1,358,916 of record VZTE01001278.1, on the reverse strand, counting down.
CTGTTGACATAAACTTTGCACTCCTGACCTGCTGAGTTTAATGGAGGAATCCTGAATTATTGACATTCATTGGCTGATGCTCAACTGGTATGATTCTTACAAGCAGCGAACCGGAACTTTTCTTCACAGTGAACTGACATAATGAGTGTAAACAAACATGTCTATACATTTAAAATCTTATTTCTACCAAGTAATTACTGTATATGCTCTGAGTTTCAAACGTGTGCAATCACAAGTGTGATAGGGATGGCTCAGTCCATTCTTTACGAAGACAGGACACAATTACAGTGATAATAAAGCATAGTCCTTCTTAAAGAGAATTCAGATGGCATTGCAGTCCTCTTGTACCAGACTGAGCATTTGGACATCATCAAACTGCAATTGAGTCTAAATTGAATGAGCCACTGTGATCCTTCCGGCACATATTCAAGCTGTTACCAGCTGTTGTGCATGTTTTCAATGTGGAGCCGAGCCTGATTTCATAGTTGATAAAAGGCCTTTCCATGAAAAACACAGTAATTTACAATAGAAAATCAGTTGGTTTCAGTTGGGGTCATCTCTTTCAGTAGCTGAGGAGATTGACAACACCAGTAGAACAAACCTGACTTAGAAAATTTGTTCCATTCTGTCACTTTCCTAAATGGATTCTTTTTCTGTGTAACACCCTCTACATGTTAATTCTCTTGGACAATAAACTACATGTTTCCTAAATGACTCTACCAGGCAAGAGAAGATGGGTTTTTTTAGCTTTTTTTTGAGACCTCAGAAGAGGAAACCAGCTGGGGTGGATATAGTGTGATAATAACTGTCTTCATTTCCTCTCTGGAGGCGTCCTTGGGCACACTGGAAGTCTGGAGTAAGCCGTTGTTTCCATGATCTGGAGTAGAACTCAAAATCACAATTGTGCTTGCCTTTGCCACTTGCATTTGGAGTTTGAAGGACCATTTCAATAAATAAGCATCAAGAGGAGAGATTTGACTGCACTATTTATGTTTGGTATATTCAAAGAATTCCAAAGAACATATTTCTTATTCTAGCACATTAATTGTAAGATCAAACACTTGTTTTGGAGGCTATCTCTGCCTTTGGCTGTGGTTTCTTTCCCTTTCCTTTGCTGTGTTAGCCGTGGATCAATTTGGTTTTTCTTGTAGTGGTATCTCATATTTGACCAAATTCATGCAGAAGTTTTGCCAATTTATGCAAGTGTGCCTTGGCTAGAAAGACAGTACATTTTACAGTTTAGTGAAATCTGATTGATTTATTTAGGCTGTCTTTAATGGTAACTATTTAAGAAAGTGTGTCTATTTATCATCATTAATTTTAAGTCCTCAAACAATCTTTTCACATTTGGCCAATCCAGATGATCACCACAGGTTCATAAAGCAACAAAATCAACCAGCAATTTAGGCTGTGGTTAATTCTCTTAAAGAAATCTTCCTATCTCTAGCAGCTCCTGCTCCCAAGCCTAGAAATTCACAGATGTTGCGGAGAGTAGAATTCTCCCAAAGAATGAGCAAAATGAGCAAACCTCAGTTTTAATGTATTTGCACATGAACAGTGTGAAATGACAGATGTATTATTCAGGATACTTTCTGGTCAGAAAGCCTTGGGAAAAGCAACTGGCAGAGCTGAATGTGTCCTGACAAAGAACTGCGGTATTTTACATGGTTTTTGGCTGTCTTACAGCCCAGTCTGAGAAGAGCCGGGGTCTACAGCAAGTTTTCCTGAAGGGTTTTGAGAAGAATCAGGGTTTTCTGGAGACACTCAAATGTGTTTTATTCCAAACATGCAATCAACAGAAGCCTGAATCTGGTAATAGTGATTCAGAAATGAGATTTGAATATGAGTTGCACCATCACTCATGGTCTTTTGCTTCATCTTCAATACAGAAGGCAAAATATTAACAAACAAGGGCTTCAGCCAGTTCATTCTACATTTGGGAACCACCTGAGTCTTATGACTCTGGGTCTACCTCCTCTGCTGCCTCTGAATCCACTTCTTGCTATGAAGACTTACCACAGTAACTTATAACTGATCAGATAGGATTAACTTCCAGTCCTATTTGTGACATATCTTTCTCTGAACTGTGAAATCAGCATTCCATACATAGTCATAACGTCTGGCTCTGCTTCTTTGGAAAGCTGAATATAGCTTTTGACTTTCTCTGTACTTTTTTGGTAGTTGGGGACTAAGAGGGCATTATAGTACCTGTCATTACTCATTGCATTTTATAATCACTGCTCTTCTTACAAGTGTTACACATAACCTAACTCAAGGAGAACAGAATCCACGTAGAAATAATTTTAATTTTGTACTGCTTGCTAAAGAGTAAGTTGATGACCCCTGAGAGAAAAGAATAGTGCTCCAAGATATGCTTCAAAATTTCCTATAAGCTGTGGATATTTTGAATAGCCTGTAACTGGGATTTGCTGAAAAACAGTTTCAGAATATAAACCTGTGTGGCATCCAAGCTCTGATTCATCTCTGGTGATATTTCATATAATTAAACAGCATAAATGAAGCATATGAGAGCTGGAAACAGGGTCAGGTAGCGTGGCAAAAATATAGAGACACTGTCTGAGAGTAGGGAATGAGCTCAGGAAAGTCAAAGCCCATTTGGAATTAAATTTATCAAGGGAAGAGAAAAGCAACAAGAAAAGCTTTTACAGGTATACCAGCAGCAAAAAGAAGATTAGAGAAAATGTAGATCTGCTGCAGAATGAAATGGGGCAACGAGTTTGATGATGGGGCATGGAAACAGCCCAGGTACTCAATGCCTTCTTTGCCTCACTTTTTACTGGTAAGATTTCCCTTCAGGAAACTGAGCCCCTTAGCCCAGCTCAGAAAGTCTGAAGCCATGAATAGTCTTCCATTGAGGCAGACTGAGTGAAGGGACATTGAAATCAGTTGGATATCTGCAAGTCCTGATGAGGACCCGCTGGGACACAGGACCTGGTGAGACACATCCATGAGGGCTCATCAAACCGGCTGATATTGAGATAGAACTTTGGAATACAATCTTTGGAAGATTCTGGTGAGTAGAAGAAGATCCTATGGATGGAAAGAAATCCAGTGTCACTCCTATTTTCAAAAAGGGCAAGGAGCAGGACCTGGGGATCTGCAGGCTGACCAGCTGACCTCAGTTCCTAGGAAAGCATGGGAGCACATAATTGTGGAAGCCATTCTAGTAAGAACAAGGTGGTTAGAGTAGTCAGCACATATGTGGGAAGGGGAAAATCTTGCCTTCAGCAATGAGATAACCAGCTCAGTGTGTGAGGAAGAGACAGCTGATATTTGTGGTCTTGTGCAAGACTTTCAGCTTTGTCTCCTGTAACATTCACATTGACAAACTCATGAAGTAAAGACTAGATAAGTGAGCAGTGAGGTGTATTGGCAACAGTCTGACCTACACATGCTTGAAGGAGTGTAATCAGTGGTATGAAGTGCAGTTACTGGGTGCCAGTTACTACGACATTAGTATACTACTCTGTGGTGCATACTGAGACCAACACTCTAACATCTCCATTCACAACCTGGATGATGTGATAGACTGAACCCTGAACATCTCAGGTAGAATCTGGTCCCATAATTAAGAGTGATCCCTTCAAAACTTTTACAGCTTGGTCTGTGAGCCATGCTCATGAGAAAAACAGGCAACTAGAAAGAGCAGATCTGTTTGGGGTTAGAGAAGAACTATGTAGCCTTTCTAGATGTATTATTTTCTCTTCCTTGATGATACCAAAGAAACTGAACCAGGTGACAGTATGTATCATGTCCTTTTTTCCCCACCATTATACATATACACTGTATTATAGTATGTTCGGTGTCTTAATTCGATAACTAACAGCTGTCAAACATACATTGCAGGTACAAAACTTCTCAAAATATATTAATTTAGAGTTGTTGTTGCTTGTCCCTGTGTGTCTTTCTGTCCCATAAAAAACTTCTGGCTCAGCACTGTCATGTTGCATGAGAAGGTATATCTTCAAGTGTGAAAGAGTTGTTGTGGATAATTGCAACAAATGTGCTGGTAGCTTGAGTAATTATTAAGCATCAATGTCTACATGGTGGTCTACAAAGCAAACTGAGGGGAAAATTATGCAAAATAGAAGGCTTTTCTAGGAATCCTCTCATATTTGGAACTCCTAACACCATTGATCAGGTCAATAATCCTTCTTGCCTGTGCATTGGCTGCCTCACAGAGGGAGGTGTGAGGGAGCAGTGTCTCCCCCACAGTAAGGATCTTTATTTCCACCATCCCGCTTTGGTTAGCTACAGACTAACTCAATACACTGCGTCACTTCTGTGAATGTGATGCTTTTTTATTCTCAGAGGGCCGAAGTCTTAGCTTTTTTAGTCCTCGACTTTCCAAAAGCTGTTCCAGTTCCATCTGTTTCAACACTGCCAAACCAGCACAGCTCTTGACTTGGTAAGGAGGAACCACTCGTCTATAATGAATGCTCCACAGTAATGCTGCCACTTTGCGGTGCTTGTGGGTGTGGGTACACATGACTCAAACCCTTTCATGCTTTTCACTGTAAAAAGCAAGCAAACATTTCATCCTGTTCAGGCTAGCCATGAATGTGGTTTAACACACATAGTTTGATTTTTTTTCAGTTTCTGTCTTTGGTTTCTTTCACATGTGATTACAGGAAAGGCATAAAACACATACAAGTTTTGAAAGTATTCTCAGCTGAAAAAATCTGGCTCTTGATCAAAATAACCTATTAGTTATTGTAGTGAAATGGTATTAATGTAAAAACACTTATCTGAAAGAGATTTAGTTTTTAGTTAGTGTTTTATAAAGTATATCATATTAATGTATAGCTCCATTTGCTTTTACCAAACAATATTTGACTGAACTCAAAGTACTGCTTAAGGTGGCCTTATATTATAAGGCTTTGATTCTACATGTATATGTCTTGTTGGGGTTTTTGTACGTTGGGTTTTCAGGGGGTTTTGGGGGGTGTATGGTTTTTTTCTAATGCACTTAAAATGAAACTTATATCTATCATGAAATGCAAATCTGACAAAAGAGCATGGCGACATCCTGGGCAAGAGATATGATGAGTCAGAGAGTGGGGGTGGTGTTCAGTGCAAGTGTAAACATGCATAAAATTTCAAGGATGCTTTCCCAGTGGAAAAACAAACAAACCACTAGTGACCTGAAGTATTGTAGCTCATTTTTTACACTTCCCTTACAGAATTTCAAAAGACAGAATGGAATAGTGGCAACTCTGTTACTGCTTTGCCCACATGAGCTTTGGCTTGTTCAACAAAGAAGTTTTCATTTCAAAAAAAAGTGGGGAAAGAACTGCTGCTCCAACTAGGAGTTAATGCAGACGCCCCCGAGTATTTACAGTATGAGTGTTAAATGAATACTTGCTTACAAGCCCTCCGATATACTGAAGTTACTTGTATTTTAAGTGTCCTATTCCAAGACATATTGTTTCCAGACACACTGCAGAATTTCCGTAACGAGCATTCAAAAGAAGCTACTGTCTCATTTAGCTCCTATACAGTCAGCAGAACAAAACTTCACTAGTAAATATACGATTTAGTACAAATGCCTAAAACAACTATGGGGAAAGCTAGACTATCTACACGAATACCCTATGTTGTCCTCTGTTCTGTGTATAATTACAATACTGTAGTCATACATTGAAGTATTTTGGATATATTAACTACCCTGTGTGATATGTTTATCTTATATGAACAAAAGCTGGTTTTCCTGTGTCTGAATGCTTAGATCCATTGTGTTTTCTTCATGGATAAATCTCTTAATGTAGATCAGAGCAACACAAACAATGCAGACTGAAATCCATGAAGGAATATTCATGTGGAACAGGCTGTTAGAATGACACCATCATCAAAGTGGTTGACAGAAAGTGTTTATTTCCTTATTGCGGAAGCTGGGACAACTGTGTGCCTCCAACTTCTTTCGGCCTTTCCATTTTTGATTCACAGTATGTAGAAGGAGCAAACATTGCATTTTGAAACCAGAAGAGGTAGGGAGACACTCAGCACTTATCTCCACATCCTCATGCATCTGCACAAGGATTGGAGAGGAACTTGGTCATAATGCCTGTATCTGTCCTGAAGCCCAAGTGGATCAGTTTGACAGGCTTCAGATGGTTCTCTATCTCCTTAAGGGTCGTGATACAAAGAGTTCTCAACTGCCAGTTTACTTAAAATACATTGTGTAAGTTGTAGGGAAAGCCTAAAGATTGAGGGTCACATTCATATTTTCTGTGGATTTCCCAAACTGAACTTCTCTCGCTCCACTTTAGTAACTTAAGGCATTCTTCATCCAAAGATGAAACTTTTGTTAAGCAGCTAGAATAGCCTGGAGTATATAGCATTTATTTTTGACATTCTCTCTCTCTTTACTGGTACATCACCATTTTGTCAGCTGTTCCTGTCCAATATTCTATTACTGTTGACTTGTAGATCCCAGGTGTCTGTCTTAACAACTTCAGCCACCCTGTACCTCAAGAAGTTTCCCCTGCTGGGTAAGGTGATGATGTGGTCCTCATCATTGCTATTTGAATGGTGGTAGAGACAATAGGGGCAGACTCTTCTTAGAGGACAAAACAGAGCAAAAGAATAAATAACAGTCAAAAGGTGCAACAAAGGAAATTTTGATTGAAAAAGTGGGGAAAAAATTCTTCCCCACGGCAGCAGTTAAGTTCTAGAAGTTGGTGAGAGAGTTTGTGGGATCTCCATTCTTGCAAGTATTCTAAACTTGACTAGATAGGGCTCTTGGCAACATGATTCTTCAGGATAGCCCTGTATTGAGCAGCAAATTGGACTAGATGACTTTTACAGGGCTCTTGTAAACAATTTTTTTCTGTGATTTTTAAATAGGGAACCTAAAATTGGACTTCACACACTTAATTCATTTCTGCGTCTCGTTCTCAGTGGCATGATCACAGAAAAGGGTGGTCAAAGACCAGGAAAGTGAGTATAGTTAATACTAAAAGACCTGGATTGTGCTTGGCTGTCTTAATCTCTTGCTGTCTGTGAGCCGTGTTAGAATAATCAGAGAGATGATAGGCTTTTAACACAAATACCCAATATCTGTATGGAATCAAAAGACCCTTTTCCACTTTTTATATTTGTCTAAAGATAGGTCAAAGGATATACCCTTTTCATTTTCCATTTTCCACTTTTTCCTTTTTCTCTTTTCCCTCTTCTCTTTTCCCTTTCCTCTTTCCCTTTCTCTGTTTTACTTCCCCATTTCCCTCTTTCTCCTCCCTTTCAACTTCCACTTCTGTTTCACATTTTGTTCTGTTTTGAAGTTCTGTAGAATGCTTTTGGGAAAATAATCTTGGAGCAGAACACAGGAATATGTTACTGTAACCTTATGACTTTTCATTTTTCCTCATGGTCCTGCTGACCATGAGGCTCTTTAAACAATGCTCTAGTCCTCCCTTCTAAGAGAGTAGAGGTGAAAGGTTCTTGAAATTTAAGTGCCTTCTTGCTGTCTGACCTTTCAGGGGTTCATGGTCAGGCAGGCTATATTGACCACAAACTGTGTGGTCCATCATTCTCTGCAGCTGCTGCATCCAGCCTCAGAAGGACCCTGTCACAGTGACAATAGTCACAAACTTCAGCTGTTTGGGACAGAGGCAGACTGTACCCCTGCGTTAATACAAGCAAACCTGTTATTGTGGTGACTGTGATGACATTTGCTCCTGAATTATTGTTCTTCTACTAATGCACAAGACAGACTCAACATAAAAAGGGAAGTCTCTGATTTCAAGAAGTACTTCTCAAAACAAAACAGACCTGAGCATGGACACATGTCTAAAGACAGAAAATGAAAAGCTGTCATATTAACTATACGACTAGCAAGATCAATATAGTACATAGGACCAGTTGCATTTTTTAATGTTCTGTTTATATACATTTTCATTTTTGCAATACAGAGGAGTATGGAGGAGAATTTCCCCTCTGTCTAACTCCAAGACATAATTTGTTACCTGAAGTTAATTATTTTAAGTCACTATCCTATTTTATCTGATAGGGTTGCCTCAAATTTAGAAAAGAAATATTTCAGACCCAGAAGACTATCCTAAATGGGCCAGACTTCTAAAATACCAGTGACTCTGTGAGCTAAGCTGTGATTTATTGCTTTGATTCTGTGTTATTCCTGCTATATGCATATGTCACAGAAAATAGACAGCATTCTAATTCAGGGTAATCACTGAACATTATGAAAGGTTTCCACCTGCAATATTAATGGATATATTAAAGTTAAAGCCAACAATAAGTCCTTACTAAAGTGGGTGCCTTATTCAGCTCCTAAAAGCTAATCCCAGCCCTGTAGGATCAAGGCTTGAATAAACAAAAAAGAATATGTTGCAAGATTAAGAAAACAAGCACATATTTCTTCCCTTAGAGGCCACAAATTCACAAAATGCAATAAAACCTAGCACAATCATTGTCCATACTGCTTTCTCCTAATTTTAACTCAGAAACAAATACATGTGTTCTTCCCAAACTGGAAAGCATTCTGCTGGAAAAGGCTTGTGCCTTAGTTGTGATATAAATCACTAATAAATTCTTATGTGTATTTCTCATTATATAAAGTTTTACAGCCACATGACCTTACAAAGAATTAGTTGGCAGAACTCTGTCTTTGAAGACTACAAATTACTGCACTTAAAAAAATTCTTTGTGGCTTTTTATTAATCTGATTACACATTACACGCTTCTCTAGATACAAGAAAATTTTGACACTCCATTACATGAATATCTTTTTTCATTCATAGTTTTTCTTCATTTAGAAGCCATGTCATGAATATGCTCTAAATATATACTTGGGAAGATGTTACTGCAGTTTTTATTTTCTTGATAGCAGGTGTAGACTGTCAGAGAGCACCAAAGGCAGACTGCTCTGCAGTGGTCAGGGAGCCGGAAGTCAAACATCTGAACAAGTGACCCCACCAGCAAGGACACAGTTTCACAGAAAGAAAGCAAAATGATCAGAGTATGTTTGTTGATGGTAGCCAGGAGTCCGTATCATTGCACAAGTCCACAGTGATGAGGAAACCAGAAAGTCAAGCCAGGAATACAAGTGTTTGGGTAAAGCTCTGGGTCTGAGTCAGCAGGACTCATGGCTGGACATGGATGAGCCAGCTGCAACATAACACAGGCCAAAAGGCAAGATCCTCAGCTTAAGGGCAACTGCCAAAAGAAGGAGTGAAGGAAGGCCCTGCTGTGGCTTCTTAGAACTATTTTTACAGGGAATGTTAAATGCATGAGACCTACAGTGTCACAGCAATGAAGTTTCTGTCTCTGCTCTGGAAATGAACCTCTTTGTTACTGAGGTGTCATCAGATTTTAACGTATAGTGGAGAGCACTGTCTTGGTTACCTGTCTGGACACAGAATAAAAGAGCTCCTTTTTCTAAAAGGCTGAAAAGGCTTTTACTACAGCTGAAAGGCTACTGTAAAAAGGCTTTTGCTACAGCTGAAGTGATTACATACTGGATGGTGTCTAAAATTGTCTCAGAGAGAACATTACTTACACTGCATGATCTTCTGATCCAGGCTCTCACTTCAGGATGTTGCCTTATTATTAACCTGTGCCTATTATGTGTCTTTGTCGCAGAGAAGCAATGGTGCCAGCAGCAATTCTTGTCAGGTAGAAATGGCAGAATGGTGGTAATCTAAGCCCTAACAGATGGTCCTATGTGATACCCCTGGAGGAATTGTGCTGTTTAAACTTTGTCTCACCTGGGGTATGGAGGAAGGTTTGAGAGGGTTTGTGGTGCAGGGCAGAGCCCCACAGTAGCACAGGCATTGTATGATTTGGAGATTGAAAAGCTTAGAGATGTCACTATGCAAAACACCATCTTTTTCACAGCCAGAAGTTTCTCTGTCACTGATGATGATGATGATGATATAAAATCTTTCTGGGTCATGGGATTCCCTGCTCCATCATACTTTTACTGGTCTATTTATGCTTACACACTGAGAAAAAATATGCCTATTTGCCAAAGCAGAGAATCAGATATTTTCTGAATTTGCCATTTTAACTACTAAAACTAATAATTAATATGGTAACTAACTTCCAACAAGAAAACCTCGTTAGACCTGTGTGCAGCTCGTAATGATTTTGGGGTAGCATAGTTTACCCTTAGATGCATGATATTTTGTCCAGAGAAAACTTATGTTGCCTTCTTATTAGCAATAATTTGAGTTTAGCTTTGCTGCCTTGTGTCTGTTATTTTAATATGGCCAACAGAAGAAATTTGAGAGGTGCAATGGCATGTGCTCCTTGAGAACCTCCTTCCTTGGCAGACAAGAAAAAAAAGATGGTTTGAAGTTTTCTTTACTCTGTCTGACAAAACCCAGCAGCCTTGTAACTGCAAAACCTGACATATTTCAGAGAGCAGTTTTGTCTGTGTTCATGATGTCTTTTTTCATGCCAAGGGTACTGACCAAGTCCATTGTAACTGTCATTTATTAAACTGTACATTAGGAATTGCATATGGGAATGGCCACATTGTTCAGAGAGAAACTGCTATTTTTAACTGTTTCCAGCCTGCTCTTTCTCTACATTAAAGCATTTTATGCTACAGCCAACTGTTCAAACATATAGTTCTGTGTATGCAGAACACTGACACTTTGAAGTCTAGATCATTTCAAAAGAAACTGTCCTCTGCTTTCTGAACTCAGTATTGTTACTGGCTTCTTTCTCCCCTGATTGTTTTGAATTTCAATGAAGTGAAGGCAGTTTTGCAGTAGTTGAATGTAGCTCTTCTTCAGAAAAGTTGATTGCAATGCATTGTGTAGAGAAAGTAATTTTATTTTCTGAAGCCTTTCTGTAACACCGTGACCCCTGGCCATAAACCCGCACATTTGTGAGGGGAGGTGCTCCATGTACCCAGAGTGAAGATATACAAGTCTGACACAGAGGGCAGCAGTTGATCTACAAAGATTAATGAAGGAAAACTGCCTTTGGATATCTGTCAACTTCTAATAATTTTTGGTTCCAACTGATGGTCTCCAGTTACTGCTACAAGAAATGAACATTCATTTGGATGAACTAGATGCTAAAATTCATGTAAGAGCTAGAAAAGACTTTTTTTTAGAACATAGAAGGAATACAGCTCTTGTTCCTCCAGGAACAAGCTGACCAGTAAAAAGATGCAAAGATTTTGCAAGATTTGAAGGATTAATTTTCCCTGTAGGCAGTCTATTCCGTAATTACTCATTTTCTTGTACTCTGACTTGAGCACCAGCCACCACTGAAGGCTGAAGCAAACAGATGTCTTGTGAGGTAGCAAGAGGGTGCCTTCTTTGTTGCTGACAGAGTACGGCTCATGGTGTGCAGAAAAACAGCTGGCACCTGCTGAGGCTGTGCTGAGGGTTTCATTTACCTCTTTTACTTCCACTGCAGAAAACCTGGTCTAATTGCTGCTGGATATATCCTTGCATTCAAAACTGTGCCAAGGCCAAGGCAAACCTGCTATGATTAAACTTAATTTTTTTAGCTTGTACCTTGGCCTTCCTTAAAAGGTTTATGCTTTCCTCACTTAAAAATTTAATTACAGAAAGACTGCAGAAGTGAGAACGAGATGCAGAATCCACTTTTTATAGATTTAGCTCTAGATAAAGTCAACATTTGCTTTTCTTAGGCATTTCTGACATTCCTAAAAATGACAGTAGCAATAATAATTTGTGTTTCTTTTTAATGTAAAGTGAAATTTTGAAATTTTCTCAACAATGTTCCCCCACTTCACTCTGTAAGTTATGAAACGCTACTAAACCGTGGAAACCTGTTCCAACATCTCCCAGTTAATTTGTGGCTCCTGAGAGCCAAACTCCTAATACCGTGTCAATCACAAAATGGAGATTTCTGTATTATTGAACTGTCCTGAAGCCTTGAACATGAAAAGTCCATGTGAATTGAAAAAATCAGTTCCAGTTTTATGCTTAGTATCTGATTTTACATAGTATGCCAGACTCATTAAAAGAATCATGACTGCATTTTGCCAGAAGTTCATTGGCACTAACATGTTTTTTAAGAACCTTTATTCAGTAAGCTTTTTAAAAAACTCACTTCATTATAAAAATCCTCCTCAGATCAATTAGGAAAAAGAAATCAGAGCTATGGACCTGAATAACAGAAGTAGTCTATGTGGTATTTACTGCTAGAAATGAAAATTCAGGCAAGCTGGATACTGAAATGAATACAAAAGCAATGGAAAACTGGAGCCAGAGGGGTTGAAATCTTTGCTGTTTTCTGCAAACTTGGATCCTAAACAAGAACACAGTGTGATAAGGCCTAAGCAGCATCATGAAGATCCAGCGCTGCCTTGAAAACAGAAACTGCACAGAGAAAAGAGTAAGGGCAGATGGAATTTACTGAATGCTGCCAATTTTCTTTCCAACATCAGTGACTGGGATATGACCAAAATGTTGCAATATATGACTGAGTGGTTCAGTCATTCTGTGCTTGAGCTGGAGATGTTCAGTAGATACTGGAATGGTGTCGACACATTTGTGTCAAGACACTTTGGAAGATGGCTTCATTGCACAGCAATTAGAGGTTGTCCAACATAATTCTAAGTGCTTTATAAAAATTGCTATTAATTCCATAGATGAATATGGATTTCCTGCTGTATCAAACGCATACAAATTTTTGAACACAGGCAACAATTTTAAGTGACTGGGAACCTTACAAAAACTGTTAAGATCAAAAGGACTCATAAAAGATCTAAATCAGAGAAAGCATTTTAAACCGCCTATATGGAGAGGCTATGAATTCGTTGCAAAATTTTGTTTTCAGAAGTTCTGACAAAAGTTTGAGCCTCGAGGAAGAAAGGAGAAAAAATTGTCTTAAACAAAAAATTTTATAAATATCAAAGAGGAATTTTATTTGACTGGTCTTGAATTTTTTCTATTTCTATTATCTGCAATGAAAACCTATTTCATGAAATTCGCCAAGTACCTGATTCCTTGTGTTTTAGTAATAATAAGCATAAAAATAACCAAAATTCTGTAAGCTGTTATTGTCTGTCTCCCTTAGCTGACTTGTATGGGAAGTGTGAAATAACTGGAAGAATTGAGAGCTGATTTGTCTTTCTACCATTTGTAAGAAGTTGTACAAAGAATTTTAATTGCATTCAAAGGAGATAAATGTGCCATGTACTGCAAATTACATATCTTTTTTTCTTTAGCACTATAATGGCCATAGAGCTTGATTCAGAAAGCCAGACCAGGCAGGAAGTTTGGATATTTTTGTTGCTGTCTTTGTTAAAAGGAGTTATATAAAAAGCGGGTAATCAAAGCGAAAACATTCCTATGATGACTAAAAAGTAGACGAAAAATACACAGACCAAAGGTATGCCACTGTCAGTGTTTCAATCATTTCATCACAGTCTATGATCAATCAGAATACTCAAAAGTAGAAAATTAAGCATGAGAAAGACATAGACCTTCTTGAATGTGTCATAAAGAGGGCCATGAAGGTGATCGGAGGGATGGAGCACTTCTCCTACAAGGACTGACTGAGAGAATTGGGGCTGTTCAGCCTGGAGAAGAGAGAAGGTTTTATAGCACCTTTCAGTACTTTGAGGGGATTTATAAGAGAGATGGAGAGTGACTTTTTACAAATGCACTTAGTTTTAGGACATGGGGAAATGGCTTTAAGCTAAAAGAGGGTAGGTTTAGATTACATATTAGGAAGAAATTCTTTACTGTGAGGGTAGTGAAGCACTGGCACGGGTTGCCCGAGACATTGCGGATGCCCCATCCCTGGAAGCGTTCAAGGCCAGGTTGGATGAGGCTCTGAGCAACCTGGTCTAGAAGAAGGTGTCCCTGCCCATGGCAGGAGGTTTGGAACTAGATGATCTTCCAGGTTCCTTCCAAACCAAACCATTGTATGATTCTATGATATTCTGCCTCTGAGCTGTATAAAAATAAATTTTTAAAAAATCATACCATAGTCAGACATTGAGACAACTCACAGAGCCACCATCTTTCCCTTGCAATATGCTAAGTTCCATAGTTAATCCTAGTAGCTCAGGCGTAGGTGCTGACATGTAGTCTGGTTTATCTCAAGAAGGTAAATTCTTGCCCAGTAGTTTTGCTATACATTTCTAGGCTCACTGCTGGCTTTTTAAAAACAACAATATATGCTTAAAATGCATATTGTATATTACAGAATATCGTAATATCAAGACTTTCTTGGAAGAATACTTTGCAGTGTTTTCAGTAAGATTCTGCAGGACTTCTGGGAGTTGCTAGTTTAAGGGCATGTATTTATTTCTGTAACTTTTGCCTCATTTGTCTCATTTTCTTCCCCCATATTCTCCCTGTGCTTTGTTTAATCCTGTTTCAAGGATTAAAACTTTTCTAGTTCTTTTAAAATGTATTTGCTTGGTCATCTGCTCATTTTTATTTTATCTGTTACAGGTGACAGAGGGCTATCTATTCTGAGGCTTTTGAGATCATAGTTCTCCAAGATTATTTCTTGTATACCAGCAAAAATCCCATATAATTTAATAAATCTAACGTAGACGAGTTTCTTGATAGAAATATTACTGTTAACAAGATAATAGTAAAATTCTACTCCACAGTCCTTCTAGAATAATCCTGTTTGTGAAAGGAAAGCTAACATAAATGCTGTTAAAGTCTGTCATGATTAGCTTCTGCAAAGTGTTCTGGACTATATCACTTTGAGTGCTGTTAGTATATACAGCCATATCAAGCACATTCATTATAAAAACACCCTCCCTCCTGCATGGAAAATATTTTCCATTTTATGATCCATTCCACAGTGTGTATGATCAGTGATGAAATAAAAGTCTGATTTCCTACTGGTTGCAGTCAGATCAAAGAATTATACAAGGATACATCAGTTCTGTAAGAAGCACAGTAACAAAGAGATCCACTATTATCCAGTATCATAGAGCTGGACAGCCTGTCTGTGTCTAAGAAACATCTGTAACTCTTCACACAAAGGTGCTTTTTATTTCCATTTTAAACAAACAATCCTTTAGCCATTAGCTTTATTTTTGAGGGATTTACTACTACCTATCAGTAGGATGTCTGTTAACTTTTCGCAGTAATGATATTGGATAGGATTCTTTTGCTATAGCTATGAGAAGCTTCAGTGAGATGTGAATTTAACATAAATTTAGCCAGAAACTAAAAAACTCTGTTGTCAGGAACAATGAGGATATCACCAGATAACAGAGGAAAACTTTACCTTCTTAAAAAGACCAAGATGCTCAGCCTTTTAAATACACCATTAGGAACAATGAGGATATCACCAGATAACAGAGGAAAACTTTACCTTCTTAAAAAGACCAAGATGCTCAGCCTTTTAAATACACCATTAGGAACAATGAGGATATCACCAGATAACAGAGGAAAACTTTACCTTCTTAAAAAGACCAAGATGCTCAGCCTTTTAAATACACCATTAGTTTTGATTGTCAGAGATTTATTTTGGAAATTTCACATTACTTTTCTAATAATGAGATGATCATGAATAAGAAGACAGCAGATCCACAGCTCAGGAGAGTATTTCAGTATGTCCCTGCATTTAGAAACATGAGCACTCACATCTGTGAGGTGATGTCCCAAAAGGCACATTTCTAAGCGCCATTCTGAACCAGGCTAAAAAACACCATCCTGCAGCCTACTGATACCTTGAGAAGAGGCTTGAAAATGTCCAGTATCTTCTGAAACTGACAGAAGCAGAACTTGGGAAGCTGCTCTTCTACACTTTCCAGGACTGTGTTCGTATAAATTACTAGGATGGAACATACCTGGCAAGCAGAGCTGTATGAATGTTTAGGTGTTTGTAGCCTTGGCATTTACCATGCAATTAATGGCATGGATTTTCATAGCACTCCAGGAGACTGAGACATCTTCCATGTTTCCTTTTTACTGCAATCCCTGTTCACCCCCTTTTCCTAGCATTTGTTGCTTACAGCTCCCTCTCACCACCATGTGCTTCTCTATAAACCTTTTTATAAAGGTTTCTTCAAAAGAAATGCTGTCTACCACTCTTCCACTCCTCCAAGATTTTTCTAAAGTCATGTTACTTCCTTAGGAAACTAGTGGACCAGGTTGTTGTCTTCAAATGCGTGCACTAAAGTTTGTGCAATATGGTCTCAGCATTCTCAGAGTGGATTTGTTGCCTCCTAGTCCTCTTCAAAATCCGAATAATATTCACAGTGACCTATCAGTGAGTAATGACAGCTACAAAAGATGATTTTCTACCTGTAAAACAAAATAATGGAAATACGGGTTGAAAGAAAGGGACTCTGAAGATCATCTATTCCAACTTTCCATTCAAATTATGATCATTATTAGATCAAACCAGCTTTGGCTTAGCCTGGTTAGCCTTGAACTTCCTAGATTTGACGGACCTCCTTGGACATAAATATTTTAACTCCTCTAATGGGGTGATATACATGATATTCCCCATAGCCTGACAACTGAAAGCAAAATTTCATGTTTCTTGGGAAGATGATCCTGCAAAGCAGCACTGGCAATGTCATCGTCTCCTGTGCACCCTGATATAACACTGGATTCCAGTCACTCCAGCCTGTGTTGGGAGGGTTTGTACTCTATAGCCAAGGAAAAAATATCTGGTTTTATTATCTTCAGCAGTTTTGGTGTGTGAGCATTGAAGAGATGGGATTGAAAAATAAACTTATATTTTAGATGCATAAATGATGGAATTATTTTAAGAGGTTCCTTTTATTCCTTAATCAAATATTTCTACATTATCTACTCATTTCACTGGCATTAGAAAACAATTTGTAGTGAAATATGTGCATGGAGAGTATATTAAATAAGCATAGAATTCTGACTGCTTCTAAATATGACTTGCAAAATCTATGCTTAAAAATGTGAGAGTTAATAAATGTGATTCTAAAAGAAATACTTTTGCTCCTCAAAGCCTCTTATAACCCTTAGCGTGCTGGGGACAAATGAAGTGAAGCTTCACAAAAAAATATTTAAAATATGGCAGTGGCTCTTTTTTTTAACAGATCCGCACCTAGAAAAACATCTTTCACAAACTGTGAATCGAGAATGCTGTAAATCAAACAGTAACTCCATTGGCCAATGTATGGAATGAAAGAAATTCCTATGGAATGTAGGAAACTAGAAAGAGAAAGGTAGCTACTGGAGCACTTTTTATAAAGAAAACAGTCAAGCAGTGCATGCTTTGAAAAAAAATCCTATTATTTTCTAATCATGTTTTAGATCTGATGTTGATTGAGGCATTTAATATTTAGATGATATATTTAGCAGAAGATACTTTGCTGGGCTTCAGTTTTTGAGCTAAAACACATTTTGTCATAAGTCAATCTGATTTACAAGCTAAATAATAAATTTCCATCCATTTTTACCATCAAAATGAAAACTGAGAAATTATTTTTAAAACTGGTTGTCAGGAGCATGACTGTCATAAATATATGTGATGAAATTACAAAGACATGAAGAAAAAAGTGAAGCAGGATTATGTTTAGGTATCCAGTTAATCTGCTTCCTCTTTCATCTTGGGATCCTCTTGGAAATTAAGTAGAAAAATATGACAAGTATTCAAAAGTAATTTTAATTTACCTTTCCCTGGCTCTAAATTGTTAGAAGTTGAAACTATAGTGTTCTTTTATTTCTTTTCTTTATTTATTTTCTGTAGTGGAGAATGTTTAGTTCCCTGAAGAGAATGAGCTCTGGGAAGTATAAATAGTGGAGTAATACATGCAATGTAAAAATCTCCTGTGGACTTAGTTATATTTCACAGTTTCCAACAGAAAAGAAATTGAAAGAAAGGACTGAAAAATCTGTTAGCCAAGTAGAACAATTTCAGCAGGAAAGACCCAATCCTCTGAAAGAGCTGAAGGATTTATAATTTCACATAGAAGCAGGCTACAGAATTGGGCAATCCAGGAATGCACGAATTTCAATATTAAGTTGAAACACTTTCGAACATTAAGTTTTTTAACTGAGCTCAAGGCTCAATCCCATCATATTGGCTTTATAGTACCAGCAAGGAGACAAACAATTCCTGGAAAACTGTAAAGGCAGACTCCACAAAGCTAAACTGGAAATTTCTGCCTTAACATTAGGTGACAATGATATTTTTATACAATTGCAGAAACCTTGGCATCTAAATTTATTGTATTGTTAAACTATGCCAGAATTATAATCCAAAGACTTTCAGCATGGCTTCATGTTTTATTTTACAAAGAGATAACGTATATCAACGTATCTGTTAAAATAATTACTTTTATATCATAAGAATTGTGTTGTACTGCTTTCATCAATTAAAAAAGGCTAATTAAAAAAAAGTTGTAGAACAAACACAAAATGGGCACATGAAAAGAATCACAGTTCACAAGGTATTTCCAGTCTCTTTTGAGGGATGTTCTTTGGCCTGAAAAAAGTCTCCTTTTCACTCAAAAATGGCACAGTCAATTAATTTCATTGGTGACTCGGGTAAGCAAACACTGCAGTCGTGTTAGCTGTTAATGATCCGACAGTAAAATAAATTTTCATATCCAAAGGGAAGTATGGGCTTTCTTCCAGTTGTCCATGGAGGGCATGTGCTTTGTTTTTCACTTCTCAGCATGTTATTTCTCCGTCTTATGTCCACTATCTGTTGTTGGGTTGGGTTCTTTTTCAGGAGAGTAAACCACAACCATTTGTACTTGAAGTGCTCCACATCTCCTTCACGCTTGTTGCATTTGGGTGCAGGAAGCATGCTAGAGAATTAGGCTTCTGTTTTTATTCTTTTCCACTACTGGACTAAGTACAAATACAAGGGCTCATTTCAGACTTGTCTCAGTGGAAATGAATGAGCAATAAATATCCAATCTTTAGTCTGGAATACCTATAGCTGCCACATAGGCAAAACTGCATCAAGCAGCATAAGACCCTGTTAGCAAATACTTCACCAACTGCTTCAAAACTAGACTGAGCAGCTCTTGTTCAAAAAAAAAAAAAAATCTGCTACCACATACTGTTTTAATGTTTATGGGAATTCCAGAGTGGTTGCATAGTTTGATTAATTTGTGACACTTCTGTGTTTTGGTTCATGTAGTCTCAGAAAGAAATTTTTTATCATTATATAGTGACAACTGGATAAGTTAATTTTTTTAAAAATACATTTATAAGTACAAACATATCTATACACATATGTAGCTCAGCAGTTTTGATCAAGAGCAGAGTTCAGGCTTGTAGGTTTTCCATGCATCGCCTGCTATCATGGTTAACTACCTGAGCAGTCCGGCAGTTTGCACAGCAAGATTTATTCAGTCTTCAGTTTTTAGACAATCTCTCCTTAGTGGCACATTATGTTGAAAATAAAGTGGGACTTGCAAGAGGGAAGTCAATCAGTGGCTCTTCTCACTATGAAAAGCGTTGAAATTAAAGAACAAAAAAATATGAGGAAAATAAATACTTTAGAGGTTGAAGGCTGAATAATACTTTGTAGGTTGAAGGGGACCTCTGGAAGTCATCTGGTCCAGTCCCCCTACTCACCTGTTGCCTAGATCATGTCCAGACCATCTTTTAATATCTTCAAAGATACTCTTCTAATATCCACAAACTCCCTGAGTAACCTGTATCAGTGCTTAGTCATCCTCACAGTGCAAAAGTGTTCCCTTATGCTCAGAGGGTTTCCTGTGTTTCAGTTTGTGCTCATCACCTCTTTACCAGTCCAAGGGCACCACTGAAAAAAGCCTGAACTCTGCTCTTGGCTCCATCCTCTTTCCACCCTCCCTTCATCTTTTTATATAAATTAGTAAGAATATAATAATAAGGTCCTGTGTGCCAGATCCTTGGCACTTCTTTGAGAGAGTTGCCTCTAATAGCTACAAATATAAGAGACATCAGAGGATCCAAGCTCTCTTTTCTCCAGGCACATTTCCTGTGGAAAACACGTGAGTGAGTGTGTGTAAAAATATGTATATATATAAAGAAGCTCTGCCAGGTTCTTTATAGCTCATTCTTCTTTGTTTACAAGGAATTCTTTGCTACAACATGAAGTCTTTGACACTGTGATCAAACCAAAGGACAAGGGTACCACTTTCTCCAAAAGCATTTATGAAGACAAGAAAAAAGTCATAAAAGGAAGGACAATGGTGAAAAATCCATTCCTTTATATATACATGTATTATGTTGCCGTTCAAATACAGCACTGCTTCATAAGTAGATTGTTTGTTACTAGCAGATGCTGCCATTAACTGTGTTTCTAAGTAGATATTATTTTTTGTAATTAATAGCAGTTACTATTAACCACCAAAAATTGCCGAGTAAGATGGATGTAATGAAGATACTGGCAGTATTGCTGGTATTTCTTTTGAACACTGTTTTTCCTGATAATCTTTCGATTCGTTCCCTTTCAATCTGGCACAGAACCTCTACTGGGAAACAGTTCTAGATATCTACTAAGTGTTTTTTAAAAACCTGTCTTTATTTTCTGGCCTACCAGAATTCACTAGGTTACTTCAGGACACTGCAGATGTTCAGATTCCAGATACAAGAGCGTAGCCAAATACATTAATATCTGTGTGACTTTGGCTATGTGGTCATGTAACAGAATCACAAAATTTCAGCTGCAGAAAGAGACGTCCTGTCAGATCCAAGATAAATTCATTGAGTCTGAATTTCTGTATTCTATAAGCTGAAATAATTTAGTGATACTTTTCCTTTCTTTAAAATAACAGAAAAGCCGCTACATATGACCTCACAGGCTGTATCAGCTAGTTCCTTGGTGTTACTCCAAAGCAATCAACGCAGCTGCCAGACAGACCATTGGGAACTGACCTGGCTTACAAAGAAGCTAATCCGTATGGAAAAGTTCTTGGGGAGGGTGTGTGGAAATGGATACTTTCACTCTCTGTATTGCAAATTTCAATGTTCTGTTTATACCTTCTGCATCCAGCTGCAATGATCATGTCAAATCATAATTTATGTTTCGAGGGAACATACTTAGCATTTAACAAGAGGGTGACGATTAAATAAGAAAGTGATGAAATAACTGATGAATACAAGTTTGGGTTTGCCATGATCCATATGTTTCTACACTTGCAGAGTCTCAGTTTGGGTATTGAGAGTAGCTACTGTCTTATATAAAATCGTCACAACTGTACTAAAAGCAACAGAACTACCATGATTCACCCCGTGTGAAAATTAGTTACACTTCTTTGGTTTTTTTGACTGTATGTACAGAGCTCCTGAGAAGCAAAGAAGCAGTTTAAAAGCAATCTCTTCTCCTCAATTTTTGTAACTGTTTCAGGTTTAGCCTATTACAATATGATTCTGCTGTTCCTTGAATGCTTTTTATTACTGCTGCATTTTGTGCATGTATGAAGAAGGCCAAAGCTCACTGAATGTAAACTGAAGTCCTAATGTTCAGCTTCCTCCTGTGGAACCTGAACATATTGAGGTTATTGTTGGCAGGATTTGTGACCTATCGATGCCAGAATAGGTTATCTCTATGATCCCAGAGCAGTCATATTAATTGCCGTATGCCCAGAAAAGTGTACATTGGTATTACTATTCAATTACTAGAATAGTTTGTAAAACAAAACAAAACAAAACCATACAAGCTTAATATTCTTTTCAAAGACTGATAAGAGAGGGGGCATAATTAGATCCTGTTCACCTTAAGTTTTCTTGATAGGTCGGCAAATGGAAGCAGGGAATGGAAGACAGAAAGGGGAGGTTTGTAGGATTACTGTGACATTTTTGTTGACAAGAATGTTGACTCACTCAGAAGAGACTGAAGACTTTAGTGCCTGTTGGCCTTATAGAAGCTCATTACTGTTCACAGGTCAGGCAGGATGTGCAGCAAAAGCCAGAGAACAAGATTAAGCTGCGGTACATTCTCAGGGAATAGGGCTACAGCACTGCCTACAACATTTGTCATAATGCCTATGGTTTGAAAAATGCCTCCTGAAGCTGCAGCTCAGCACATTGGATGGCATGTCTTTGTCCAGTGGTTTTG
Source organism: Eulacestoma nigropectus (assembly GCA_013397775.1). NCBI lineage: Eukaryota > Metazoa > Chordata > Aves > Passeriformes > Eulacestoma > Eulacestoma nigropectus. Next base: position 1,336,923 of record VZTE01001278.1, on the reverse strand, counting down.
GCAAGAAGCTGATAAACAAAGTCAGAACAAAGATGAGGTAGTATTTGACTATATATGGCACAGTGGAGGAGGAAAGTGATTCCAGCTGATGGTGGAAGAAAAAGGAGGTGAGAGCAGACAACCGAAAGATCTGGAGAACTCACTGCTCAGAACACGGAAAACACAGCCTTTAGGCTGCATGATGCTATAATTTCCACTACCTGGAGACTTCTGTTGAAGTCTGATGCCTCAAAGGGCATGCTTTAATTCAGACCTAATTAAAATTTCATGCAACATGGTTGTGCTATTACTAACACACAGCTGTTCTTATCATGAGTGAAAATGGTGAAACCAGTGTCTTAAAGTACAAATGAGGGCTCAGACAGTGAAAATAAAGAGCAAAGCATATAATCAAAGCCAAAAATTGCCAATAACATTGTGGTTTGCTGCTTACTGCATGAGTTTCTTTTTTTGACTTTCTGAATCTTCGGTTCAAACAAGAATTAAGAAAAACAAAATCAATTATAAGGATATCACTCCTTCTTGTCACAATGCTAATGGCCTTGAAAAAGTAACCTTTGAAATTCAAGCCAGAAGAACAACATTTTGTGTCAACCAGCTTTTTAAAAGCAGAAGGCCAATATGCCAACACATTTTAAATGGATTTATAAATATTGGATACAGGCGTAAATCAGCTATGTTCACCAAGTTAGGGACAGCATGCAGTTGAGACTTCTCTGGGAAAGACTTTCAACTGTATATCAAGTATCAAGACCTAAGAATTACTGCTGTATGCTACTTTAATCTTTTTGTCTATTTTCAGCTCTTGTCTCAAATAACATTTGAGTGAACTAAAAATATAATATTTACCAAAAATAAGACTTTGTCTATTCTCTACATACTCTGGAGGAAATGAAATTATTTTTGGCCATGCACATGTCAAACATAATATATTCTGTGTGTGATTTAAAAAAAAGTTCATTTTTTCCCCTTTGGTCATACAGATTTAAATCCTGAATAAAATATAACAGATGTATCAGTTATTCTAGACAGACGCTCTTGATTAATTCACATTGTATACAAGCAATGGAGAACTGCTCAGGAGGGCAATAAGATGCACAGACATCAGAATTGGTTCAATAATTCTGCATAATAGTAGAGCTATTAAAATTAATGTTACCAAGCTGGAAAACGTATTATCTTCTACTTCACTTTGAGTCAGTGATCTTACAGTTAATTATGATCTACCTGGCAATCTGGTCTCTCTGATTTAGGTGTCAGGCAGCGATCAATGATGTCACAGCTCGATAACTCAAGTTTTGGTACACGTGGAAAATCTTATTTACATGCTAGAGTCTGATTAAAACAGTGAACTGCATTGATGAAAGATCTGATCCATGGGGCTGTTCCACTGTTGCCACACTGCTCCTCTCATATTTCCTTGCAAATAGCACAAGAGAAATGCAGCTTCGAAAAAGGGCAAAAGCTTGTTTCAACTCTCTCAAGTTTCTCAAGTGTCTGCTCGAGATGGCATTTTGGGTCATGTGATGAGGGGTAGATAAGGATGGAGTGAAAAGGGGGAATATATGCCTGAAAATACAGCTACACTATGAGGAAAAACTTCTGGTCATCGTCTACATAGAAAAACGTATTTCATAGCATGGTCACTTTCTTCATGATGTCTTTTTTGGAAAAAAAAATTTTTTTAAGTCCAGTTTATTGGTGTTCCATGGTAGTATGTCAGTTAAAATAAAAAAATATTATAAATCTTGTTTGAAGAACTGATTGAAGCTTTTGGAGCTATCTGACAGGGACAGCAGTGAGTAGGTCTATATCTGAGGATTTTTTCTGAACTTCCAGCATTTCTGGTTGTGAAGAAAGTCTCAAAAACATGGATAATGTAATGAATAAGGCTGTGTGCATTTGAAGCCAGGTGAAAGTAAAGTCACTGCACTGAATTACTCCATCTGTATGAATGGGGTGAAATACCTATATCCAGCATCTCATTTTTATTTCATTAATCTTCTAAAGAAAACTTCTATATTCTTCTTAATGAAGATAGCAGTTCCTCTAATAGATGCTTTGCAAAATATTTGTTTATGAAGTCATGTAGCTGAAATCAGATTCACTTAGTTTACTGTTGCATGGGACCATGTGTCAGGTCCCCAGTGGGAAATCTGTGGTTTGTAAGTAGTAAAAGCAGTTACTCCATTGAGCTGAAAAAAGAACCCGTTGTATTTGTGTTCAAGAGGATATCTGTAGGCAGGTATTACAGTGATGCTTTGAGTTTAACTTGGTTTGACTAGGAAATAATGCAAATGTTATTGCAGCACGTGTCTGTGCAATGGTTTCCAAGTCTGCTTTAAGTCTGAACCTCTATGCACCAAATTTGACAAAGACACAGTGGCCATTAAATCCTTACAAACTTCATGGATCAGGAACAGAGTAAGGGTGGGAAATGTACTTGTGACTTCACTTAGAGAGGGGCTATTTGGAGAACCAACATATTTGCATAGGTTGTCTTAAATGCTGGAAAAGCTTTAGTGAGTGCTTACCCTTTCCTGGCAACAGAATCCAATCATAACACAAAATTCTAGGAATTTATATCAAGAAACCATTTTAAAACCAGAAGGTCTTTCGCTTAGGACTTCAGCCAGGATTTCAACCTAGAGCTTTTTTGACTAGAAATGACATTTTTATGATATCTTGTTTAAAATCAATCAACTTTTAAAAAAATTCAGTGCATTCACTGTGGCAATGAAAAAAAACCAGAAGCATAATAAAAGCATATGTGATTTATACTAAGATATAAAAGTACTGTAACACAGCTCTTGGGAAATTAAATTCTTGGGGAAAAAGGAAGAAAAAGAAGGATTATGTTGGCTGGATTTTATTTCTACATTTTTATGCTTTCATGCTATAAAAGCATTTAGCTGTCAGAAATGTTGATGTCCAATACAAGACATACTTTCAGTATTTACTGTTCCCATATCATCTACATCACAATCTTTTTTCAACTTCTCTGAATCCTGGCCATTTATAAATCAAATCTATTAGCTACTAAATCCAGTAGTGTAAAGAACACATGAGAATACACTTAGGACAAAAAGTAATGATGATTATCAGGTGCATAAATTTAAGAACATTTATGAAAGAGATGCTCCTAGAAGACAACAGAAGTCCTCCTAAGGACGTGAAAATAAAACATTAGTAAGAAAACATCAACTTTCGTTGCTTAACATAAAAGAATGGATAGCTTAGTCATCTGAGAGAGGGACACTGTCCACCAGGTCTCAAAGTGCTGTGGAAGAGTCAAGGATGTATAAAAAAGTTTTTCTTATCTTACCGGGTTTATAGCCCTTAATTTTTAAAAATAAAGAACACCACCACCACCAAAACCTCAAAACAACAAAGACCAAAACAAAAAATGCAAAACATAACCTCAGTTATTGCAATATTTGTATTTTTCTGTTCTCATCTAGTCTGAACTGGAATGAAGTGATTTTCTACTCTCAGCTTAGCTGTATGAGGAAGGTCTCATAATGCTTCACCTAAAGCTCTGATGATGTGTTATAGATGTGTCGGCCTCCATCACAGAGAGACCATGACAGACTGTAGAAGCTACAAAAATATCTATCAGCACTCTGTTTCTCTCACGTTCCACTCAAAAACTCCCTGCAGGCAGCCTTTCCAGCCATACTGGAGATAATGCTTGTCCTTGGGTGTTCTTGGGTAGGGTCTGCTTGCAAGATCAAGCTACACACAACATACAAAGTTGGCCTGAAGGCTCGCTGAACATACAGACTTTTACTGCTGTGATGAAACAGATGTCCTTAAAGTGGAATGAGCAGGAAGCATGACCTCTGTCTTCTTACACAGGCACTGACTATGCACGATTGTCTGGAGCAGGATTTCCTGACAGGAGAGAGTTTTCTGGGTCATTCACAGTGTCAGAGGAAAAGCAGGAAGGCATGATATTCATGGGAAATACAGGGACAAGGTAGTGTTCAGGTCATTCCGGTGGGAGGAATGAAGGAGAATTTCTGGTTGAAGGTTTCTAATTTTCATCGAGCAAATTGTAGCTCACAAATCCCACCTGCCCATATCCTTCTTATGCCCCTGTGCTATGACAGAACCTTGTAGTGGAGACAGGGTCTAGCAAAGACAGCAGGGGCAACTGTGGGAGCTGCTGATTAAGTGTTCTCTATCCTTGCTTCCCATTCAATCTCTTTATATGGGATGAGAATTTATATTCAGGTCAGTGTGCCAGACTGTGTCAGTGTCTGTTTTTCCACATTTGGGCAGAGACTCTCTGCTGGCATGTGCAACTGTTAAATCTAGGAAAGTGTCATCTGCCTCTGCCAGTATTTTAAAAGTGAAGTGGCTTCGTCATCTTAGAAATACATTTTTTTTTGCAATGAGGGTGTTGATCATGACCTTGAAAGAATTTTCTCCCTTAAAATTCAAGATAAAAAAGAGAGGGAAAGAGAAAACAAGAACAGCAATATATTTGCCCCCTCAAGAAAATACACAGAAGACAATGTACTTTGTCTGATTTTCAAGGTCGTTGTGAAAGAAGAAGAGTAGCGTGATAATTCACATCTGCTTTGTTATGGATATAATGGAAATTAAAACATCCCAGCTCAGAGGTTGTAAAAGAGCTTGCACAGCAGACATTGACACTGGTGATTCATAAGCAATGTTCTCTCCTCAGCCAAAGCTCTCATCTGATTTATGAAGTGCTGTGTTGCTTCCTAGTGGTGAAATGCAAAAGCTCCTTCTCTTCTGCAGTCATTAAAGGCTACTCGTCCCTCTAGCTGGCAATCAGACTGCCGATATCACAGTTACACACATGCACCACACACTGATTTTATTTCGTAAAGTCAGTGTCCAACCTGGTCACAGGTGCCTGCTATTGGACAGCTCCAATATTCCATGTAGACTCTGTAATTCTTACACAAGTTAACTTTGTTGAGTTATCTTTATGAGGCTGGATGTCCTAGCAAGTCCAGAAATCTTTTTCCATGAAGGGCATCTGTGCCTTTTCTTTTTGCACTAATGCATGTGGAATATATGGAATATATGCAATTGCAAAGAAAAAAGTCCTGAACTTAATGGGCCTGGTATATGTCCAAAGGATTAGTATGAGACAAAGGACACCTTTCACAGGTAATTAAATGGCGCAAAAGGCCTCATAAGCAGAGTATGAACCTGGCATGGTAGGAGCAGAGCAAGTCCAGAGATGTGTCAGGGGGCTGCAAAGTCAGAAAGAGAAACAGGACTCCGAGTTTCCAGATAGTGGTTTCAGTCTCTTGACCTGCTTAACAGCTCAGTCAACTGAGTTGAATTGCTAAATATTTCCCACTTTTTCCTCTCATCTGTTTCTGAGGAAACAAAAGCAATGAATACTTAGTGTCTATGCTGTATTTTGTATTCTCTACTGCTGTGGCTCAAAGAAAACAGTGTGTTTGAAACAGATTTTTGTCATTATAGGAGAACAATTCATTGAGTACACATTAAAAAGCCTTGGGTTTATGTACAAAAAGAAAGTGCCCAAAAATATATGGAAGGTCTATTCGAACAACTGGCAAAACAATAGGAAAATAGTGCAGTATTAGGTCAGGGGGGAAAAAAAGAAAAAAAGAAAAATGAATTGTATGTAAGACAGCATTTTGATGGTGGTGGTGGTGGTTAGTTTGAAAGCATTGTAATGAAATAAAGTTTCTCAAACAAGATAAAATGGGGGGGGGGGGGGGGCACCCCCAACAACGTTTTTTGCAA
>VZTE01001278.1:1315925-1331142 GCA_013397775.1 Eulacestoma nigropectus | reverse complement strand
AAAGAGGGGGGGGGGGGGGGAGTACCCCCCAACAGTATTTTGTGCAAAGTAGATGTCTATTTAATTGACTATATTTAGGCACTTTTGCCCAGTAGAGGGCAGAACGACAATGACGTAAAAGCAGGAGCTGGCAAAAAGTGTTGGAAAGCAGTTTTCACAAAGGCGTGCCGGCCCTGCTCTGGTGTGTCGGTGAGTACCTCAGCTCCTGCTGGCTGCAGCGTGACATCTGGGTGTGCAATACCACTAGAAAGCGTTTCTGAGGTTTCCTGAGGCATCTGGAAGGAAATGTTGCAGCCTTTAATATCACTATTCTATCCATGTTTTCCAACAGTGTATTAATGGCAGCTAAAAATGTGTTTAAGCTGGGGAAGCAGAGCCAATGCTGTTTTTTCCTGGTAGCAGCAATGATGCTGGCCTCTTCCATTTCGTGCAGCACATCTGGGACTGTGTTGCAATATTCCCCTTCTTTTTCTCTTTGCAGTACTTGATTAAATTTTATTTGGTAGATGTGGAAATCCTTCTCTGCTTAATGGAATTGCTATAAATATTTCTTGTTAACTTCAAAATAAAAGCACTTTGGCAGCAGGGAAGAAGTAATTTTCTTACTGCACCTCGTAACTGCACTCAGTATAAAATAATGCTGTTTTACAGCTACAGCATCTCTTTGAATGCAGAGTAGAAACAGCAGAGGCACTGCACGGTTGAGACAGATGGTTTGTTTATGCTGCTGGAAAGGGAGCTTACAACCTGGAGTTATGATTATTTGGACTGGAAGAGGACAGAGGAACAAGGTCAGCCTGGCTCAAGTTTACAGACAGAGAAGTGCCTGATCTTGGCTGCTCTGAGCCTGGTTTGGTTATGAAAGCCTTCGAAGAATATTGCTTTTATCCCATTTCCTTAAAAGAACACGAAAAGGGGCTGCCAGCAAGGCTTGTGCAGCAGTGGACAGCAGTGAAATGAGGTGTTCTTGCACAGGATGAAAGTCAGTGGCCATGGAGTGAATAGACTTCTACAGGCCTGGGCCAGGAGCAGCTCCAATATTCCAGTGTTTGTGCTTAACAGCTGAAACAAACTTAGCAGGCCTCCAAGCAGGTAGGTTTTTCTTTCCTCTGTACGTCATCCCTTGTGAGCAGTGAAAAAGTATTTTGAATCCCACAGATTTGAAATTCCACCCTGCCTAAGTAATTACATCAAAAAATTGCCATAAAAGAAAAAAAAACCAACTTAACCCCTACTATTGTCATCTGCAGTCTTGAAACACTATATACTGACTTACAGGATGATTTTTACAACACACCGGTGCTTCTCAAATGGTCCCCAGAGCTACTCAAGCTGGGAATGGCCAGCTATCAGAAAATTCTGTAACAATTCCAACTATAACATACAGTAACAAATAGCAACAAATGCAAAGTACAGCACAACTCATAGCTCCAAATTATAAAAATACCTTCCCAATTTATGGGATAATACTTATTGAGATAAAATATAGCTAATATTAAAGCACCTTCCAGTGCCCCAGGTGTAGGAAACATGGATATAAATGGGATGAATTCTGGATGCTCCCCAATATCCAGTGCCTTAGTAGTACTTGAAACAAAACTATCCTGGTGCAACATAGTGCTCTGCTGGCTTAAAGGTACTTAAAATAGCATAGCATTTACCTATTTATGTAAGGGAATAAGAGAGTATTTTTATCCTAACATAACCGCATTAGGGAGACATTAATTTTGTCAGACATAATTGAAAACCTGTAGCTGTAGGTCTGTATTCTGCTTCCAACTGTCTCTCTAGATCCTCATAAATGCATTAAGAACTGGGTATGATCTGTAAGTTGAATTCTGAAAATTCTGAAAACAGAATTTTGCTCGACGCCTCTTGTTTTGTTTTGATTTTCTGCAGTGGATAAGTGCAAGCTTCTACCCCAGCCTCACTGAAGTTCAGACTTTTGCTGGGCCTTCTGACTTATTTTACTCAAATGAAAATCCTGATTTTTTGCTGTCTTTTGCTGCCAGCCTTTTGCAAATACGTTTTGTTTGTCTCAGAAGCTATGCTAAAAGAGCTCATGTTTGGGGCTCTGTGTGTTACCGTTGGGTGACTGGGAAACTGCAACTAGACTGCAGCTCCACACATTGTGTGGAGAGAATGAACAGGCTCTTTTCCAATCACCAAATCTTCCCTTGAGAATTAAAAATCTGAATCTACAGTTGTATTTATTAACTTCGCTCCTAGGATGCATCCTGCTGTCCAAGCCTGATTGCTGGACACCTTAGATATTGTCCATCTGCGTTCTTGGTCACTTTACCATGACTCTTTGGATGTAGGTTTGGTATCTGTATATGGTTCCTATATTATCCTTCAAGATTACTACTTTTCTTACCTTCTTACCCTTGTGTAATGGCTTATGTATTTTGTTTGTAGCAGAGGTTCCTTCATGTGTATGTATGTGTGAATAGAAAACATGACCCAATATTAGACTCACAATCAAAATACTGTTAGCTGTGTTTGGCCAGAAAAGAAGTACATTGACTTTTCAAGCTATTTGGAAAGGGAAAAAAATCTATCTGGCAAAACATATAAAAGTTCCAAAGGGATTTGTTTTCTGGATGAGGAGCTAGTTTTTATGTTTCTAAACAAAATATCTATACTTTCAAAAATATTTCAGGGCAATTGTTTCTGTATGAAGCACCAGCCTGTTTTTCAGTTAATGAGTTCCCCTGGAAGTGTTCAAAAGGTGTGTGGATGTGGCAGCTGGGAACATGGTTTAGTGGTGAACACGGTGGGGCTGGGTTAACATTTGGACTCTAAGATCTTGGAGGCCTTTTCCAACCTTTATGATTCTGTGATTATAAAGTACAGAGAAGAGATTAGGATTTATTTCAACTGTACTATAACATCTTTGGCACCAGAAGAACACTTTACAATTTCTTTGCAAAGCTACTAGTACAATGGGAAACACTTTGCCATGCATAGTCCAGGCTGATACTGCATATGAGCAATGAATAACAGAAGTACATTTCAGCTGAAGAAACTCTCTTAAGCTCTTTGTGAGAACCAGTTTGCCAGTTTACAGAGCAAAGAATAAGATTCTTTTATTTTGCCTGATTTTAATCAGGTATTTTAAGTAAAATTTTTGAGTTCATTTTGCTTGCAGTATTCAGATGGACTGTCGTACCTTTTCCATTACTGTTCCATTTGGATTTATTCAGCCTATATAGCCATTACAGTCATAGGTAACTGAATAAATTTAAAAATTGAAAAATGTACTCTGTATAGATTCAGATCGGAATCACTCATTATGATTAAAAATGTTATCTTTTTTTGCCTGCTTTTACTTCTTAGAAGACGAAAATTGGTAGTTCTGTTTCTGGTATGCTGCTAGAGTGTGCCTTCCCAAGGTTCTAGTTAAAATTGGGTGCAGATACTTAGCAGTTGTCATTGCTCCTTCATTGCCTGGTAGGTATTGTCTCTCTGGGCAGAGAGACATAATTCTGCCTGTTTGCCAAAGCGTAAATACTCTCATTTCAAAACTGAGTTTTGATTGCTGACTATTATTTGTTATGTATGCAGTGCAATTAAGGCGATAAATGTGAAAACAGGGTATAAATAAAATCTAACCTCTGTTGTAGACACACTTTAGCAAGGGCTAAAGCAAATCCGCTGTAAATTTTATCCTGTTTTGTGAAACTGTGCCATGCTGTTTGTAGAGAACTACTGCTGTCTTTGTGACAATAAAGGATCTCAATTTATTTAAGAAAACAAATGTTGCTTGTTTTCCACTGAATCCACTATGCAAGCACATTCAGCATTTTCTGCAGTTTATGGACAGCTGAAGTAAATACATGTTGCAGGAAATCCTTGTTGCCTTTCGATTTCCCTAAATGTTTATATGTGCCTTCCTTTAGCATACGAGTAGCTTCTGTTAGTCAAAGGACAAAGAATGATGTGTATACATAGCTAGATGTGTTTAAGCACTACCTGGACTGTGGCCTGAAGTATTAGAAGTATGTTCTTGGTATTATAACACTGCATTTCAGTTTTTCAGGCCTTTCTTAAATCATGTAAATTAAATGGGCTCTTTGTACCTCAAGAATAAATAACACGTTTTTTCTCATGCACAGAACGAGGCTCAAAAGGACACCTTGACCTCACGGAGTTGATAGGAGTTCCTCTTCCTCCTTCTGTCTACTTTGTCACGGGCTATGGAGGGTTCCCAGCTTACAGCTTTGGTCCAGATTCCAACATTGGGCGACTGACCAGTGCTATAATACCATCGCCTTTCTACAGAGATTTCGCTGTTGTGGTTACTGTGAAACCAAACAGTGATCATGGAGGAGTGCTCTTTGCAATAACAGATGCCTTCCAGAAAACGATCTACCTGGGACTGAGGATTTCACCAGTTGATGACAGCACCCAGAGAATAATCATGTACTACACAGAGCCTGGATCCCATATCTCCCGAGAGGCTGCTTCCTTTAAAGTGCCAGTGATGACTAACAGGTGGAATAGGTTTACAGTGACTATTGAGGGAAATGATATTGCTTTGTTCATGGACTGTGAAGAATATCAGAGGCTTCAGTTTCAAAGGTCTGCTGAAACCTTAGTATTTGAATCTGGCTCTGGGATATTTGTTGGTAATGCGGGAGCCACAGGATTGGAAAAGTTCACAGTAAGTGCTATCTGATAAATTCACATTCCTCTGTGTTTAATGCATGTATTTGCTACCCAAGAAAGCCTGCTTACAGTGGTTATATCCCAAGTGAGGGTCAAATCATATAGCTTGTATTTTCCATACCTAGCTAGGGTTTGGGCAGTGCAGTTATGTAACCTCTCGTTTAAAATACAACTGTTCTGAGAGCCTCAGAAGTTTATTAATAGTCCAGATATTAAGTTCAATCTTGCACTTGAATATTAGAAATTTCAAAGTAAATATGTCACATAAATTTTTATGGCCTTTCTAAGAAGGGTAGATTCAGAGAATCCAGTTTCTTAATTTCTGAGAATACCTTAATTATTAATTAATTATTAATTAATACCTCAATTAAGTGAATGTTTTAAATTCTTATTAGTTAGTTATTCACATTCAACATCAGAAGGAGAATGATATCATCAAAGATAAAGACAGTTGGAAAATAAATGTGTATTTTTACAATTTATATATTATTTGAAGCTTATCAGGTGCTTTAGGAAATAGAATACACCAAAACCACTACTGCAAGGTTCCCAAGCCTTCTTAGCTTGAGTGCAAGCATCCTTCCTGCTGCATCCTGACTGAAATTCTCAGCCACTGAGAGCAGTCACTATATGTGAGATCAACTCATTGTCAAATAGAAAAGAAAATGTCATACTTTATCTGTCTTCTTTTTGTATTTCCTGTACTTCAGAACGTGTACTGTGTTTTGTGAGATTAATGTCTCTTCTAAATTAGTAACGCAGCAGCACAAAACAGAGTGGATCCTTTTCTTTAGGGAATGTTCTTTCCAAAGTCCAGGGATACTGGCAGGTTGTGAGCTCCATCTGGTAAGCAGCAAGTTTAATGTACTTTTAGCATTTTTCTGACTGGTCTAAGTACCTAGAATTACAGAACTATATTGATTAGCAGCAAATAAGGGGTGGAAAGTGATACGTAGGAAAACTGCCTGTTGGTGCTACCTTTCTTAGGCAAATAGGAGGGCTGGAGTATTGTGAATGCCTGGTCACTAACTAGGATTGAGAAACATTCAAGAAAAGGAAACCACCTTGGTATCCCATCTGGAAAATGCAAATGATGATCACTTGCTAAGATTATCACCAATAAATCTGTAAATATGATGACAGAAATGCATGGTGGATGACACTGTAATGAATTTCCACTGGAACAGGCTGTTCTCTATGCTATATTGAGTACGTAAATTTCAGCCAATACTCTGATTGCTTTATTAGCACCAATTGTGACTTGTACTCTAGGTTCCTGTTCCTTTATTTCTTCATGCATCATCTGTCACAATTGCTTTTGGGTAGAAAAACTAAATGCTTGAACCTCACTCAAACTCTGTTTCTATGCCAAAAACTGTTTACGTTAATTGCCCAAAACAAAAACAAATCACAGCAGATTGTGCAAATGAATAGATGTCAGATGCTGGTTTGCTCTGGCTAATGGGAATTCATGTGCCTAAGGCTCTGGCTGTCAGACACAAAAGGTCATAACTATCATCAGATTTATTGAAACCAAACGAAAATCTAGCCCTGATGCTTGTAAAGAAAAGCGGAAACCAGACAACAACCAAGTATAGCTGAATCAGTGATGATGCCAGATGCTGCAAACCAGTTTTAACAGGGAAGGCAGCAGCAGCCACAAGACTCAGAGAGGGAACAAAGTATCTCATACCTACCATCCCTATCATGCAGACTTTCCTAGTTGGAGGAATTGGCTAGCAGTAACACTTGGGAAACATTACAGCTCTCCATTTTGCTTCCTTTACCATCCAGGGCCACAGATTAGAGCAAGAGGAGAAAAATGTGTTCTCCAAATGTGTTTCGCTTGTACTGTGAAAAATAAGATCACTTCCAGGAGACTGCTTAATTGGTTGTGACTCCTTTTGTGTACGATTTTTCAGTGAAATATTCAGTCAGTCTGACATTGTTCAATATCTGAGTTGCCCATTAAGTTTTGAGAGAAATAGGATGGTTGAGATTACTGACCTACTGCCTCAGAAGGGCAGCAAACTCAGGAGGCAACAACTGCATGAGTTTTATTGTCTTTAAAGGTACAGAAATTAGAGGATTGTTTAAGATAAAATGACAACTTTTATTCCTTTCTAAAAAATTCTAGGTGGTGTGTTATATGTAAACTGGTTCTTGACTTGAATATCCATTTTTGTGCCCTATGTGTGCATCATGTCTAACTCTGTGAGATCTTGTAATAAGGAAACATCTCTCATATGTTTCTTAAAACATTTTGAGTCTTTGCAGAAACAATAGTTAAATGTTTAAAATTAAATTGTTACTGCTCCTTCAGCATGTTAGGCTGAGAAGTACAGTTTGTGACTCTGAAAAAAGAAACATTTGTTATCAGAAAATCCATCTCCTTTATTTCCTCTCTGGAAAGTTTTAAACTGGTTTCTTCCTGACCCACTTCATCACTTATTGGTATTCCCTTCCCATCCTTTGTCTCCATTTTTAGGGGTTTTCACATGCCACTTCTGGAGCTGCAATGCACTTCTTAACTAAAAAAAGTATTTTACAGAGTGTAGGACATAATCCAGGACTAGATCCTTCAACTGGAGCACTAACAATGCAGTGTGGTGATCGTAGCATCGCTGGGACGTGACAGTCATTATATTCTGGCAGCTTCAATTTTTTCTAAATTTTGCAAAAGGAGAATGTACAAACATATTTACCTCTTTAAATTTGGATTTTTATAATAAAATTTCATACTTCAGACCATTTTCCAAGTAAATCAGAACACAGTTTGGGGTATTTTGTTGCTTTGTTTCATTCCCCCTCACACATGCCCTTAAGATATTACTTCCTTGAAATGTTTTTGATGTTCCATGTAGGGCTCAGTTCAACATCTGACAATCAAATCTGACCCAAGGGCTACTGAAGATCATTGTGAAGATGATGACCCTTATGTAAGTATACTTATAAACACTTCCTCAACGCCTCAGAGATTTCAAAGTTAATTTCCATTTGACAACTTTCATAACACTAAATGCAATATTTTTTTCTTGGAGACATTGTATCATATTTAAATCTATCAGGGGAGGGGGGGATTTTTTTTTGTGTACAACCTCCAAACCTGTTTCTTCAAAAAGTAGCATTTTATTTTGTCTAAAACACCTTTCAGGAAATTAACTATGGCTTCTATTTTTCTGAAGGGTCATTTTCATGGAATGCTGTAAGTACTGAAATAAGTTAACATAATGACACTGAGGCTTTGCCAACCAAAAAAAAAGGGGTTTTTTTCTGCATTTTAATAGCCAGTTCCTTGGAGATCATGCTTTTCTCCCTGACTTTTATGAACTTCCTCCCGTAACTGGGTTTTGCACAGGCTTCAGGGGACAGCAGTGGCAATGGCAGCATTCAAGAACATGATGTTTCTGAGGCACAAGAAGCCCTTGGATCTTCCCGTCTTCCCATAGGGGTAAAATTTATTTGATTTATTTACTTGAAATTTCTGGTTTAATATTAGTCTTTTAAAGGGTGGGGTCTGGATTTGATGAGTAGCTTTCATATTTGTCAATTTCCAAAGTCTCCCCTGAGAACAGCGTGCACCTGTCCATGAGAATGATGGCACTATGCCAGATAAAAAATCTCATATATTTGACAACAATCAGCAACCAGAGCTTGAGAAGAGTATAATACAAGATTGGGACAATATATATGACACTTACTGGGAGCACTCACTCTGCATCAGTCTCAGGAAATGCTTGAGCCAAGAGTATATGTGGTTAGTGGCACTCAGCTGAGTTATTCATCCTTGAATTTCTTGCTTTATTGTTTGGGATTTTTTTAACACATGAGAATTTCACCATCCTCAGATTCCTGCTGCAGAATTCCTTAGCTAATTTAATGACATGTTTTGTGAAGGACATGCACCTTTCTCTTGCCCTTCTGAACGTGCTAACTGCAGCTCTCATTTGGTGATTAATCAACTGGATGACAGAGTAAACGGCTGTTTCTTACCATGTTTAGAGATTCCTATCACATCGTGTCCCCCTCCCTTTTTGTGCCAGGCTTAAATATTCCAGTCCATTCCTCACAATGAGGCTTTCCATGCTGTTTTCATCAAACATTATTTTTCTAAATACAAGTTCTCATTGGTTCCTTTAGAGAAAATCGGTAGGTTTCTGAGAAATGACTTCACAGAAACCATGCTCACATTTGCCTGATACAGCGCATACTTCAGCTATTTCACTGTTGGATCTTATAGAACCTGTAGGCAAATACTTTTTGGTTGTGATGCCCTGTCATTCATTTACTGTGTTTCCTAACTTTTCATACAAAGACTTCCATTTTAGACATATCCTCTGCTCAGTTTCCCAAGAATATTTTTCTGCAGAAATTTTAACTCTTCCAGGGTCAACATTAATGGAAGAAAATCTTATTTTTTTCTATTATAGACTTCAAATTCTCTGATCACTCTTTTTATAACTTTAATAAGTATTGACCCGGCTTCCTGCTCCTGATGTGTTTGAATTATTTTTTATTCATTTTTTTGCCTTTTACGTATATCTCAATAAACTAATTTTGGCCTGCTTTGTGCTTTGCACAGAATCACAGACTAGTTGAGTTTGAAAGGGACCTATGAAAATTGCCCTGTCCAACTCCTTTTTCAAAGCAGAGCCAAATACAGCAGGTTGCTTGGTGAGCAGGTGAGCAGTGCCAGTGGGTTTTGGATTTCCTCAAGAATTGAGATTCCACAGCCTCTCTGGCTCAAGTTTTTTTCTGACACAGAGCCTGAATTTCTTGTGTTTCAGTGTGTGTCCATTGTCTCTTTTCCCTTCACTGGCTACAACCAGTGAGAAGGGTCTGGTTCTATTTTCTTTACTCCCTCTTATGAGGATCTTCTACACATTGATAAGATTGTTCTGAGCCTTCTTGAGGCAGTCCTTGCTATCTTATCTTTCTCTAAGGGGTCAAAAGACAGACAGCTGTCTACCAGCACTGCTGCATCGGGTAATTCCTCACTGGATGCAGGATGCGCACTTTGTTTTTCCTGAATTTCTGCAGCCAGGTAGGATTTTTCCAAATTGCGGCAAAATCACCCAGTGCTTGATGACTCCTCTCCATTTCACATCACACCACGAAATTTAATCCATGAAATGTTAATGTGCCTTGACTTTTTCTCATTTGGATACAACTGTAGCTAATTAAGGGAAGATGTCTAGCTTCTCTATGCAGAAAAATATCAATTCTTTTAGCTATTGTTTTTAGCTTCTGTTTAATAATCTTCGTAATTACTGCACGGTTCAAAGTTACACACAGCAATAGTAGAACTTTTGGCTTTTATTCCTCCTTCTGAAAGATGTGATTTAATCCCACCTGGCCACTAAGCACCACACAGCCACTCACTCATTGCCCCACCAGTGGGATGGGGAGAGAATTGGAAGAGGAGAAGTCAGAATACTCGTGGGTTGAGATAAAGAGACTGTAATAGGTAAAGCAATGCTGAGCTGGAATGAAACAAGCCAAAGGTTGTACTTGAAAATGCAGTCTCTGACAAGTGTACATCTCTTGTGTTCTTCTCCTTCTCTATGGGTTTGTCAAGTGTACATCCCTTGCTTAGGAGGAATGGAGTCCAAAGGCATTACACTAGTTTCTCTCAAAATTCTGATTTGCTTCATAGGTGTGGTAGTTCTGATTACTGTGCTTTGAGGAAGATAATCTAGCAATTTTTCCCTTAAAATATGTGATAAGCCTTTACTCTAAACCATTCTTTGGGATTTTTTTTTTTTTAGCCTGAAGATACGTTGGCTGAGCCAGTGGAAGCCCCCCCAACAATATTGTCTTATTTGGAAGAAAATTATTTCTCTGGAAATCACAGATCAGAAGAAACCTCAGAAGCAGCTAAATTTAAAGAACAAGGCACTGCCTTGGGTTTTGGGGTTTTTTTTGGGGGGTGGGGTCATTTACATTCTCTGGTTTTGAGTCTGTCATTTCCCTGTGTATGGAAATCCACTGTCATATTTTGGGTGCTGCCAGGAAAGGAAAATCCTATGGTTTTGGACATCTTGTGTGCTAGAAAAGAATTGGCACATCAAACACTAGGTCTTTGAAATTGCAGTCTGTTAAACTGCAGTTTATCAATAGCAGCAAAGGTAAGTGGTAGCAACTACAGCCACTGTTCAACACATCTCTCCCTTCTCCCTCTGTATAAGGGCTTAGCTCAGACTCATGGTTGTTAAACATGCAGAGAATGGATTTACCCTCCTGTAACGTGGAAGTTTCAGTTACAGAATTGCAGTTCATATTTCAAAACTAAAAAAAAAAAAAAAGTATTTGGATAAAACTAAGAAACTGACCTGAGGAGTTGCTGCTGTGACACTCTACAACACTCCAGTAAAGTGCAAGTGTTAGACAAAGGGAATGAAAGGAGAAAAATCCTCTTCGTTCTGCTCAGGTCAGTGAGAAGCATGGCACTCCTTGAATCATACCACTGCAAATAGTTCTGCTGGCTCTAAAGCCATGTGGCACCTTTAAAAAGTAATTAAGACTGTTATTTATTTGATGACCTGATACAGTAAAGCACAGCCTTTCATGTAAAAGTGAATATCACCGCTGAATAAACAGCTATACCCTACTTCTGTTCCCTCCAGAGGATCTGAATGTGCCTAGTGCACCAGTGGGGTGTTTTGGGTGCAAGTAGGCAGCAAAGCAATGAAAGCAAGGCATAATGCAGTGAGGAATCCAGTCCTCCATGGCTAGGACAACTTCAGGGCACTCCTAGGAAACAAAAAGAAAAGCTAGTTGTATTAATAAGGCCAAAGACAATGTTACAATTTAAATTCCATACATACTTCAGATAGTACCTGTTGTAATTAGCTCTTATTTTTTCTGTTACATGGATGACAAATAGGCAACCATTAGACTAGAACTAGAGGAAAAAATGATAATGCAATACACTCCTTGACCTTAAAATAGATATTTGTTTTGTAATTTTACTCTCACCTTTCTCTTTTTTTCATTTCTTTCCAAATTTTCGGAGTTGTTAAATGACTAATGTTAATCTTTGGAATATATTTTAGTCATAATCTAAATAATTTCTTTTTTCATACAACTTGTAGCATCTGTCTCTGATAAATATCTCTGGGCAGGTTTTATTTTGCTCTCTCATTAAGAAATGATTATTTTATTTAGATTCAGCTGTCATGGAAACTGGACAAGGCAACAGTGAGTCTACCACTGTCACACAGAAAATGTTAAGAGAAGAAGATGGCTCTGGTGCTGGTGTTTTGCCAGGAGGAAGCAGAGAGGAGGTCTGTATAATGGGTTTTCACATGCCTAATCTTTTTGTCCCAAGAACAGGAAAATCCATGAATTCCAGGTGTTTCTCTGGGTTGGTACCTTGATCTTTTCCATCTTAACAGCATGGGAAAATAGAAGATACTTTTTAAGCTCTCGAATGTCTTTTCACGACAGATTGAAAAGCACTTGCACTATGCAGAAGTTTGGATCTATAACCACTGAAATGGGCTTGAGATTTTTGACTAAAAAAATGAATTTGTTCTTTCAGTTTTGCGTTTTTTTCAGTTTGAATTTAAGGAAGTGAGAAACAAAGAAAATAGCTGACTAAATCCTCATGTTGCCAGGACCAGGAATAACTGTAAATTACATTCAAAGCATCAAGGCTAGTCACATTTTTAAAAGAACGCTTCATCAAATCTCTTATAAAATTAGATTCTCCTTTTGGGTAGACTCCTGTGGGTGTGGCTCCTAGACAAGGAAACTAAGACCCCATGCAAGGCTGTAGCCTGTCTCTAGTTTGATGTTCACACAGTGCTAAGGAAAATGGCAGCTCTTTTAACTCCTGCACAGAGCATGCACTAGCCTCTGCAAAGGGAGTGTCTGCCCTCTGTAGCAAAGTCACCCTCTCTGGTGAGACACTGGACTTCGAAAAATACTGCATTTCTAAGGTAGTGTGTAACCTGAATTCTGTGTGAGTCTACAAATTAAAATTACATAGATCACCCATTTGGAATCCTGTGAGCTACTCAAATACTTGCCTTACTTGTTGGTACGTTTCAAAATAATCAGCTAGCAGTACATTTTTTATTAATTAACATTCCTAATCCAACAGCCACCCCAGATTTTTTATGTAGAAAATAAATAATCACCTTTTCTTCCCCTTGCCTTTGAGACTTCTGTGCCATAAGTCCATTCTTTGTATTGCTTGAAACTAGGGTCAGTTATGACAGCTTCTTTTTGCCTGAAAACACACAGTGTCATGAATTACAGAAATTTAGAATAAAATTTCCACATTGTGTGTAATTCAAATGTTTAAGATTGCTCCTTGCAGGGTCTTCTTGTGTTCCTGTGTTTACTGTGGTAAAATATAGCAAGTGGTAAAATATTTATGTTAAGGATCATCCATAGGAGCTGATGTACAAAACATTTCAGTATTTGTTGGAGAACTTCCTAATA
The DNA here is from genome assembly GCA_013397775.1 of Eulacestoma nigropectus. NCBI lineage: Eukaryota > Metazoa > Chordata > Aves > Passeriformes > Eulacestoma > Eulacestoma nigropectus. The sequence continues at coordinate 1,318,020 of VZTE01001278.1, read as the reverse complement.
TAATTCCTCTAACATTTTCATGCCCACATTCACATTTTTTAGAGCAGCACTTCTAATCTCAGTCTATATAAATAAATAGATAAACTAAATATCAGATAAACTATTACTGTTACCATCTCTTTTTTTTTCATTTTTTGGCCATTTTTCTTAAATAAAAGTCCAGTCTTGATTTAAGAAGTGTGACACATAAAGCTTAAATCTATTGTGACAAGTAGTTTTGCTACTTACTTAGGTTTACAAGTTTTCCTTGACCTTATTTCGATTTCTACATATTTTTCACTACGCAGATACCCAAGATGATTATGTATTATGATAATGACCAATCTTTCAGAAAATAATAATTTTAAAAAGTTGTTACTGCCACTTCTCTCTCAGTTTTTACTTGTACCCAGTGTTACTCCTTCCTAGGTGCAGAATCTGACATTTGTTCTTGTTTAGTTTGATGCGATTAATCACTGCCCCAATGCTCCAGGCTACCCAGATCCCTCTGCAAGGCCTCCTGTCCTTCAAGAGAGTCAGCAGCACCTCCCAGTTTGGATCATCAGCAAACTTGCTCATGGTGCATTCAACTCCTGCATCCAGATCACTGAGAAATGTACTGAACAGAACTGGCCCTAGAATGGAGCCCTCAGGAACACCACTGGTGACCAGTCACCAGCCAGATGTGGCCCTGTTCACCACAACCCTTGAGCTCTGCCCTTCAGCCAGATCTTCACCCAGCACACCATGAACAGACTCATCCCACAGCTGGAAAATGTGCCCCAAAGGATGCTGTGATGGACAGCATCAAAAACCTTACAAAAACCCAGGGAAACTACATCCACCTCTGTCTCTTCATCTTTCATGTGGGTGACTTCACCACAGAAAGATACCAAATTAGTTAAACAGGACTTTCATTTTGTGAACCTGGGTTGAGTGTTCCTGATAAGTGCAGTGTTCTTTAAATGCCTACTCGGTTTGATTTTCTCCATAATTTTCCAGGAACTGAGATTAGTCTAACAGATCTATAGTTCTGCATCTTCCCTTACACCCTTTTTGTAGGCTGGAATAACACTATCTTCCAGCCAACAGGAACCTTCCCAGACTCCCAACACCTTTGGTAGATGATTGAGAGGTGTCCTGTCATACCATCTGCTACCTCCTTCAGTACTCTAACACTGTATCGACAATCCCATTTATCTCATTCAGGCTATGATCTCTACCCACAGTTTAACTAAATAGATTCTCTTCTAACGCTTTTCCAGATGGGAAAAAATTCTGTAATGAGTCCAGATAAAATAGAATTCACTGGTCTTTGGGACCTTTTCTTTTGGCAAAATCCAGAAAGGTCTTTTAAAAAATCAGCTTATGGTTCCTTTGCTGAAAGCTGTCATCCCGTTAATTTTAAAATGCTTTGAGAGTTACTATATTTCATCCCTCCTAGTTTCATTAGCTGCCAATGGAACTCAAAATATTTCATTGGTGCTATAAAAGGTGAGTAAATCCTAGTGCTTATTTCAAAATACAATACTGATTTACGCGTTTTGTTCTGTATACTGTATTTTAATTTAAATATATATTAATGTCCAAGCTTCATTCCTGGAAGGTCTTATTTTGTTCTTGGAATATTTAAATTATTCCTTTCGTTATTCTTACTTTCTCTTAACCAAATACTAATGTTTAGCAATATTTTAGTCTTACTGTTGTCCATTTTTACTCTTTGTTATCATTGTTTCATCTTCTGCCACTTTTTAACCAGTATGTAACCCTCTTTTGTTAGAATCATAATTCTTGGGGAAGTTGGCTAAAACACTCCTAAATATGTCTATCTTAGCTCTCACAATTTTCTCCCTGACAGATTGAGTATGTGAAAATTATATTTTTCAAACCTACACTATTGACTTAGACCATGCAGATTTATGTGGATATGAAGTTAGATCATGGTCATTTGCATCTATGTAACCAGTTCAGAGAGCAACTTATTTATAGGTGCATGGATGATCTTTAATATGGATTGCTTTTGCTGAATGGAATATACTGTTTGTATGGTGCCTACCAGGTTCTGACTGCATTGAACAAAGCAAGGGTTCCAGGACAGAGGGAAGGGGGAGGGGGG
>VZTE01001278.1:1259895-1315901 GCA_013397775.1 Eulacestoma nigropectus | reverse complement strand
GCGAGGGTTCCAGGGCGGGGGGGAGGGGGGGGGGGGGTTGAGGAAAAAGAGAGAAATGGGAAAAGTAATGCAACACATTTTTCATATTTCACATTTTAATTACTCAGGGCCAGAAAGGTCAAGAAGTAGAGGATGGGTCCACAGAATCTCTAGGAGAGTCAGGAATAGGAGACGTGAAAAATAAAGATCAAGGACCTCCTGGTTCTCCAGGGAAACTTGGACAACTTGGTCAGCCTGTGAGTATTTTCTCTCTGTTGAAAGAAAACATGTATTTTAGAAAGGGTAATAGTGATTCATCACACATGCATGAAGAGCTGGAACTGCACAGCCTTGCACACTGTCACCAGTTACACTTCTACAAGATGGGTTTTAGCCCAGCAGCTCAGGAGTATCCGACCTGCACTGCATGTGTCAGTGGCCACACAGGGGCCTGGTGAGTGACAGCCATCAGAAAGCAAAGGCAAACAGCTGCCATGCCAACATACAAATATTCTCAGAGCAGCAATTCCACCAACTCCTTGGGCAGTACTGCCGCACTCTCCCAGCTGTCAGGTTTGAACATGTACAAAGGTGCAGAACTCACACACCTCCTTCAGTGGCTTCTCTATACCCAGGATGTTTCACACTTCAAATCCTTGCGAACCATCAGCACAGGGTGCATGAGATTAAAGAGAGGTGCAAAACATCCCACTGTGCCATAGTGTTCGATATAGTTCTGGTTTGTTATTTTGTCACTGCATGGCAAATCACAATTTAGCTAATTGCTTTTCTCTTCTGTTATTTCTATGTTAAAGTGTTTTATTTATCTTTCTAACAAAGTTGTTTTATTTTAGGGCATTCCTGGTAAAAATGGGTTACCTGTAAGTACTCGTTTATACGTATTTTGGTTAACTGAATTAAGAAAAACGTAACATTTTTTATTAAGCTCTGTTACATTGAGGCTTCAGCAGCAAAGTGCTTTCTTCATCTCCTCTCTTCAGGAGACAGTTCTGGTGCTGTAGTTGACATCCTTAGATTGTCAAGAGAGCAAAATCCAGGTTTCTAAGAGAAATTTATGATTTCACAATTGCAAAGAAAGTAAGAGGCATGGCATGGTGTAAGCAGCTGTACCAGGAATTATCTTCTAGTGAAGTTGGCTTTTTTTGCAGAGGGGAGTTTCAAAAGGAGGACATACTCAGACTCCTTCTAGGAAGGTGCTTCATTGACCCTCCATAGACACATGCTTCCATGTTGCCTGGTCCTAACCTCAGCTGCAATTAACTTTGTAGTTAATTGACAGTACTTTTGAGTTAATTGAGATGTACCTCTCACCCCTCTACTCTTGTGCAGTAATTTGACTGCATCTTCTGCTTCATCATTCCTGCTTTCCTTTCTCTGCGTTCCTCTAATTTACCCTTCTCTGTCACATTCGCTGTCCTCTTCCTGGAGTGTTCCTTCTCAGCTTCTCCAGATAACTCCCATCCCTCAGTCGATTCACCACAAGCTGCTGATAGCCTGCACATGCATCCTCTGTGGTGAGGTATTGCCCAGCAATGCACAAAATAACAAACCCGTAGCTATCATATTCTGTGCATGTCTCAGCTACTGTTGTGTATCTGTCCTCTACTGATGCTCTACTGCCTGGCTTCTTTGTTTCCTATCTCATTTGTTTGTTGCTGCCACTTTGTGCATCTTTCCCCTCTCTAAGACCTTACCACCCAGAGGCTGTCACCATTCCCATGCCTGCTCCTCTTTTTCTGTACTAATATGTGCCACTGCTGGGAGCTTCCTGACCCTTCCCGTCCCCTGCAACTGAACCTCAAATGAAACTGGTGTGTTTTAAGATATTAGAAAAATAATTCAGTAGTCATTCATTGCATGCATTATTGAGCTCCCTGAATGCTGCCTTCAGTCACTAGTATGCTCAAAGAAGTGTAGCCAAGTTTGCAAATATTTAGCCAAAGCTCAGGCTATGTGTCGTTAGGATGTTTTTGGACAAGAAGTTCATATTTTATGTATTAACAGAAGCCTGACTACTTTCATGCAGCATATCTTCAAATAAAATGCTATGAAACCAATTTGTCTTAGAGAAAATGCTTCAGATGTAATTCAAATAATTCAAAACCAATTGTCTTGTCCTTGTCAAAACAATCCTAATTTCTATCATAGACATCTTGTGACATTGTCTTGTATTTTTTGTAGTTACTCTTTTGTCCATGTATATCTGGGTTCCAATCTTACATATACCCATGCAACTTTACGATTGGTTTGATGGGGCTTCACGCAGCAATGAAATTAGTATGTTCTACGTTTATGTTGGTCATGTGTTTGCTACTTTTCTATGAACCTGCTACCAGTTACTCTACAAGAAAAATCATCATAGGAAAAAACCCCACCCTTCAGTCTTACATTTTTCTCCCTAATGACTTTATATAACCCTTCTTTAAAATTAGGGCACTCCTGAAACTTGTCCAGTAGAGTCCATAACCACAGCTGTCCAGATTCCCAAAATGCCAATAGGAAAATACTATTTATTTGCCTTCTGAATATTTTCTTGAGTGTCCTGAATTCATAAGCAGCCCCATTTTATGATAGCACTGACTTTAAGGCTGGTGGAAGTTTTTTCTAGCCAATGAGCAAGCCTCTATAGGAAGAGCACATGCATGTTGTATGTAGGTAATATGAAGATATAGAGAAGGGTAATTTGGGATTCATTTGACTAGTGAAGTTTAGAATGGAAAATGGGGTGAAATGCTATCTAGTATCCCACATTACCTGTCAGAGGCATGCCCTCAGGAAGGATCCTAGTTGGTAGAAACTGAATAGATTCAGGTTGGTTAAGACAAAAAAAATGTTTTAGTAGATGGTGGGAGCAGGCTTAAGTTAATGGTATGATTTGGTGCACTCAGAGCAGCAGCTGGTAGTAGTGTGTTACAAATATTACAGTTTTAAAAATCCTTGCCATCCGTGCTGTGGCGGTCCAGTTGGCACTCTGTCAAATCCAAATGCAGCCTGCGAGTGTTTCCCTCTGTATCTCCCAAACAGGCTTCTCTGCTACTTGGTTGTAGGAAGAGTAGATGTGGTGAGAGGCACATTTTGGGCACTGCCAGGGGCATTCTATACCAAGTTCCATACCTCCTCCCACTGCACAAACCAAGAGTTAGAATCTAGCACCCTTACATCCAGCCTCTGCTATGTGTACAGCCTGTTCAACCTACATGAAAGAGAACGTCTAATTAATTTTTTTTTTCCTTTTAGGGTAAAAATGGACTTCAGGGGTTTCCAGGACTGAAAGGAAAAGCAGGCCCAAAAGGTGAAAAGGTATGTGTCCTGTTAATATCCAACAATCAATCAGATACTATGTATTCTTGGACATGTAATAATTTGGTACACTCTGAGAGAAACAAAAATACGGAATCACAGGAAGAGTTTAAACATCCTACTGTTCATCCATGAATTCATGGATGTCACCATGACAGAATCATAAGTATTTTTCAAGGATGCAAATAAACTTCAGCAGTATAAAAAGTTGGGCTTTCACAGGAGAGCTAGGGAAGAAATATTGAACACTTCATAAAGAAAAGTCAATTGTTGTATATAACTGCTCTGGGCAACTTACTCTACTGGCTAAGTGATTTAACAGAGGCAGTATAATCATATTACCCTTAGGAAATGAACATAACTGAAATAAGAGTTAAACCATCTGAAGTAACAGCTTGTATCTCTTCTGAGATGAAGTGAGATATAATGGATTAATCTATTATTAAAGTACATGTTGTACTTTATAAAATAAAATTGACATACAGATACGTAACTCCAAGTGTCAAATTAATAATCCCTTTCATCTGTCTTAACAAAACAGTACAGACTTCTTAAACTCACAAACATGACCCATATAAATCTCATCTATTCTGATTCAGTTTAAAATTATCCAGAATCATTTCAAAAGTAAAATTAGTCTCCAGTACAGGAATCAGGTCACAAAATTGCATGGCAACCTCCCATCTCTATGTCCAGCTGTAATGGAAAGATATGTTGGGCAGTGGGTTCTCATAAGCTGAAGAGAAGTGAAGGTATGTGGGGAGCATCTCAGGTACAGCATGGTGGGGACACTCCTGCTCTCTTCTGAGACCTATCTCAGGTACATGTTCACGAAACCAAGCAGTGTGAGAGACAAACAGGAGGACTTACAAGTCCGAGCACAGTCACAGAGGTTACAGAGACATGGTGAGATTGCTCACAACTGGAGTGCTACAGTGTATCCATATACAGGCTCTTCAGGAAAGATAGGCTGGAAAGGCAGATTATTAGTAAGACATTATATCAGTTTTCAACAGGCACCCAAATGCCATTTGACAATTAGCTTCTTAGATTTCCTGCAAATCTGCTTTGGTCCTTCTTGTGACCAGAGTTATTTCTAGGGTGCTTGGTACTTGGTATATGTAAATAATTCTTGTGTAGGAAACCATAAAATCAGTCAGGATGCACTCAATGAAAACAAAGCCAATGGAAAAGATGTCCAGATTATGGCTGTTTACATTTCTTCTATTTATAAGCAAAGTGCAAAGTAGCAAATGCATTTTATTTTGCAGCTGCTACAGCCGCAGCTCCTGTTAGGTGACCATTCCAATCTTCAGCAACAAGTGCTACACCTACACTGCCAAATGGAACAGGCACAGGAACGGACTGATTTGCTGATGGTTCAGACTTGCAGACATGGTCGCTGGCAATGTTTTGGCCTGTATCAAATAGACCTCATTCAGACAACGCCTCAGGGGTAGCATCAGTTGTTAACTGCTCCCAGTGTGCTGCAAGATGAGACTGTGCATAGGTTGGCTCTGTACTTCTCCAGTGCCATCCCAGTAAGCTTTTTACGTTCAAATAGTCATGCTGATGGATTTCATTATATTTCTAATGTTATTTCATACAAAATGCACAAAAAAAAACATACTCAAAATATTAGCTTTGAACATGCAGGGCTAGAAAGAGTCCCAGAGCCACATACCTAAGGACTGTGAGCCGACCCAGTCTGTTCTAGCTGACCTCACGGCCAAAGGCCATCCAGCCTTAGCTTATTGATTAGAACAGCCATCAGAAGAAGAATGTTTCAGCAGCAGGAGAAGCAGCTTAGCTGTAGAGAGCAAAAGTTATATTGGAAAGGAAAATACTCTAGTAGTCTATTCCTGGTTACGTTTATGGCTACTTTAGTAAAGACATCTCAAGCTTAGTTTTTCATTTAAAAATTGGACTAACATTTTCAAGGGACACTTCAAAGAGACATTGTGAAGTTAGCAAACAACTGCTAAAAATTCTAACAATAGGTTCAAAAGCACTAAGGAAAGCTTCATATGCAGAGCTTTGTCTTGGCAATACTTTAAACAGACACAATTCCTGCAGTAAAAATAGGACAAACAAGAAGACACTGCTCTGATCCTCTTTTACACATGTGAATTATTTTTAAGTTATCGTTTTTTCAGAAAATTGTTTCAATATCCAAATCAGTGTGATTTCCTAGTCCTGGCAGTGTTGGTAGGGTGAACAAAGCTTAAAGAATTGATCTGTGCACACACAAAAATTCAAAACAGTTATGCTGTCTAAAGATAGTCAACACTTTTTCCAGTATAATAATATCTAAATTTCAGGAACAGTAGTGGGATCCACCTTCCTCTTTCTGGTTCTTCTCATTAAAAATGGAAAGCCACGAATGAATGGGGCACTACATATCAGTGGAGAGTGGCGAGCTGGCTGTCGCTTTTCCACCGTGGTCCATGTTCTGTGTAGAGATACAGCCATGAGAAGCTCCTTGGGAATGGATACCGTTAGGCTTCCTAAAAATGACTGTGACCCAAATATGAGATCTGGGGTTTTTGTTTCCTTGCAGTGCACACAAAGTGGAAGAAATTGCATGAAAACAAGCACTAAACACTGCCAGAAACTAATATAACAGTCATTGGGAAAAAGCAAAGGATGTGTTAAAATGAATGAAGAGCATCTGTAAATGAACACGCTGGCAGAGAGGGAAAAGAGCTCCAAATTAATTAAACACATTCTCTGCGGATATGACTGAAGTATCACTATAGGAACCATTCGACAAAGCCACAGGGAACAGAGAACTGAATGAATACATTTTTTTAATGAACTCTTGAGCATAAAGAGCAGGTGACCAAGAGGCAGTTAAAAGTCAGTGTTTCCTGCTATGTAACCGAATATGTGAATTTAGAGAACACAATTAAAATGCCCATAAGCCCAGATAGCAAATTGGCAAGTTAGAGGGTAAAGCATAGATCAGCAGAAACAAAACCTCAACTCTTGACTCAAGTGAAAAATACTGGACTTGAGCAGAAAAGTTATTAAAAGTCACAGACATCTTAAGCTGAAGCAGTTCAAACTAACCTCAGCAAAATGTCAGAGGTGATGTCAGAAAGACAAAGTATAAGAAATGGTAGTAATTATGAGAGGAAATGGCCCATATTTGAACAGGGTCTTTCGTTGTGTTGGCAGTAGATAAAGGTCAACACAGAAGAAAAATCATGTCATGGTGGTATTCAAAGAAGCATTACAGAGGGTAGCAATAAAATCAAGAAATTTACAGATTGAGTACCATGGTGTGACCATGCTGACTACTTGTTTATTTATTTATTTGTTTATTTATTTATTTATTTATTGGTTGGGGCATGTATAATGTACCTTAAAAATGCAAGATCCACAGTTAAACCTTATTCTGGCAAGACAAATGTGCTACCTAATGCTGTTAATGCTGCTTGTACATTTGCAAATTCATTGCAGAAGTTAGAAAAGGAAGAGTTCTTTCTTCCATTGCCAATGCAAAGATCATGTTTCTTGGGAGCTTAGAGCTTGGGAGCTTCTTTGTTCTTAGAAATGAACAAAGTCCAACCCTGCTCATAGCATCTAAACAGCCACTCTTGTGACTGGAAATCCACACAGATTGCAGCTAGTGCTTCTAGTCTTTATATGGTTAAATCCTTGCTGATTTATCTTAATTCCCATTTCAGGGTGATCCTGGTGAGGGATTGCCAGGACCCCCTGGACTTCCAGGACCCACAGGACCATCTGGTCCTTCCAGAGGATTAGTGAGTATTTGGGGTTCTCTGTCAATGAGCTCAGCTTGCCACAGAGGAATCCAGAACTAAATAGGAGGTTTTCTCTGGGAAAGTAACCTGACTGCCACAGAGATAATCATGTTTTCTAAAACATTCATACAGAAATGCAAATAAATGTCTGACTGAAGTGTGTGGCTACTGTAAGCTACATAAACACCCACTATTCACACTTTAAAATGTCAGTGGATGTGTGTGCTCTTCTGTGCAAAAGCAACAAAATATGGGAGAACATGAAACAAAAATTTCCACAAAAAGGCATTATAAACCTGAATTATTAATTTCTTCCTGCTACTGAACAGAGAAATGGTTTGACAGTCAGTTATGTTTGCTGTCATTAAATACTAGAACACATAGGAGCATGTTGACACTGTTTGTATGTTGAATGCTCACTACTCAGGCAATGTTAAAGAATAAGTTTCAGACCAATCTTTCCACATGGACTTTTCCCACTGTATCTGCAAGGATACATGTGCATTCAGATAAAGAAGGAATCTGGCCTGAATTTTCAGTTCATGGTGTGAGAGCTGATTTTATGTGTAGACATAGTTCACCACTGACACCAGTGGAAATCCTGTGGTGGACTTTTAAACAAAACCATCTGTCACCCTGGGTATCATGAGTATTTAACAAGATAGTTTGAAACATATTCCACTGGCCAAAATATGCTCCCCTGATTCTGGGTCTGCTAAATTATGCCAATATATTTCTGAAGCATAAAAACAGAGTAACAGTGTTCTGCTGCACTGTTGAGACCGCACTGATGCTGACTTTAAAAGACCAGCAAGGCAGCTTCAGATCCAACAGGATCAGGGCAAGGTGCTCCAGTCCAACAGTTTTACGCAGTCAGATGCCACTTCTATAAATGTAGCAACCAAGTCCTACACTGCCTTTACTTTCTTGTTCTCTGTGACAGCAAGTTTCAAGGCCTTTTATTATGTAGTGAAGTGGAAGAAGTCTCAGTGCAGCCAAGGAATGCATCCTTAACTCCTAGGCATTTGAAACATTAGCTTCAGTACTATGATAACTTACTAGGTAGTACTTCTCTGTGCATTTCTTTGTAGTTTGCAAAATGCACACAGCTATGAAAATCACCAAGGACTAAACACTAAGATGTTTTTTCAACAGAATATTTTAGAAAAGGCTTCAGTATATTGATTTCTCTTTATAAAAGTAATCTTTTTGATTCCAGTTGTAGGAATCTCAGAATCTGGCTTTTTAAATGAGGGATATGTTGTAGGAAACTGGGGTTATTTGTGAGGTCTGCATTTTAGGATATTCTTAATGTTGACAGGTATCTTTCTGAAGTTAAAATTTGTCTGAGATATTACTTCAGTTCACTTAAACAGTCACATAGGATGTGTGTCCTGCAGGATAGTTATCACTGTGCTCATAGAGCACCGGCAGGTAAATACAGTGCTCAGTGACTACAAAAGAAGATGGTATGAAACACCAGAAACATACGTGAAATGTTTTTGTTGTATTATAATTTATTTTACTGGTGAAAGACTGCTGTAAGGATATTGATGGTAGCTGTATTTCCAGTAAATGTCAAGTGATACTTGTATTTGTCATCTTTAGAAGCAATAATTTAAAATGGAATTATCCTAATTTCAGAATAGACTGGAACCTGAAGAATCGGGTTCTGGAGATACTGACAGAGAGACTGAGATTTTAAGGGTAAGTATATATTCATATTTCTCATAATAAAGAGCTTTATTTTACTCCTGCAAGTTGTAGAAGGTCAGTTTCATAATGCAATTTTTATACATGCTTAATTTACAGCATCCAAAAAGGATTTGTAGGGTTTCATTTCAAGATGAGAAAAGGCCTAAGTGCTTGTGAGTAGGAAAGAAGTATGAGACAGAAGGACGCCAACAAAGAAATAATGGCAAGAGGACTTTTTAAAATGAGAAAATGCTTTTAATCTGACCATGAGAAGACAATAAAGAGGAGAGAGAAGTGAATCATAGATTCATAGAATCATAGAAAGACCTTAAAGCCCATCTTGTTTCAGCCCTCCTGCCATGGGCAGGGAAACCTTCCACTAGATCAGGTTGCTCAGAACACCATCCAACCCAGCCTTGAACACTTCCAGGGATAGGGAATGCACAGTTTCTCTGAGCAACCTGTTCTGATGCCTCACCAGCCTCACAGCAAAGAATTTCTTCCTAATATCTTATCTAAACCTACTCTCTGTCAGATTGAAGGCATTGCTCCTTATCCTATTACTACATATCCTTGTAAACCATCCCTCTCCTGCTTTTTTGTAAGCTGCTTTCAGTCAGTGGAAGGTGCTATATGACCCTAGTCTTTGCTTTTTTGAATTTGGAGTACCTGTTCTGAAAAAATAAGTGTGTCTGTATGACATGCTTTATGGTGCAGCTTTCTGGTGAACTGAACATCAGTAACCTTGCAGCTTTCTGAGTTCATTATGGTTCCTGTGAACTCCAGAATGCTATAGCATGGAGGCCTCTGCTTTGCAACACAACTAGTGATATTTTTCATTCTCTCAGACTGGTTTCTGCCTCAGGATTTCTTTTCTGTTTCTTTTTTTTTCTCAAAAGTGCTTAATACGTTATTCTCAAGGCCCCTCAGGAGATGATTGCCACATGCTGAAAGTTAGCTATCTTGCCTAATTTAGGAGCCTCTTTAGATGCCCTTTGTAGGTAACAAGACAGGTGAGTACCCTGCAGAAGGCTCTGTTTACTGTTCTGAAAATCCAAGATGACCCTCTTCCTGACAGAATCCTGTACATGGCCTAAGTCAGAATTAAAGATTTCCTGACTTACAGTGCCATGGCCCAAAATTTCCAGCTCTCCATATTTGCCTGCCAATGCAATCAGTAACATGGTTGGGCTTGCACATGAGAGACAATATTTGCAAATGTACTATTTCTCCTAAAGTAACATTTCATTCCTTTCATTCAATTTAAATGCCTCTGCTCATGTCCATGAGATCTTTAGAGCGGAGGCCAGTTTTACAGCATTAAGCAGGTCTTGACCATGAGTAGATATTCTCAGTGCTCCAGCAATAACATGGAGAAACCCTATGGAATGGTAGAGGAGAAAAAACCAACTACTTCCCTCTGTACAATGATCCCTTGGTTTCATTATGGTCAGGTCTCTTATCATTAGGTCGATCCTTGGGATATGTCTGAGATCTTTACTGGGTTACAGAGAGCTGACACAAAATTTTTTCATTTTCTATTTCTTGCTTGCTGATGCATGCTGTGAGGTGGCACAGGTCAGAAAGCACAGGTGAGGGAGGTCAGTGTGACCCAATGTAAGGGTGTATCTGTGAAACTAAAATTGATTCTCAGTGAAGCAGAAGTGGAGTGGAAACCCAAGCTGAGCTATATGAGCCTAAACAGTCTGATGTGAGCTTTTTCCTGTTCTGCATATATAGAAATGAACCTGGCTAGGGTAATTTCTAACAGTCCTGCTGATTTATCCAGGGTCTTCCTGGGCCACCAGGCCCTCCAGGACTTCCTGGTCTTCCAGGAAAACCAGCACCTGATTCAGGTGTAGGACCTCCTGGGTCACCAGGAGAAGATGGAGCTTCTGGGGAAGCAGGCCCTGAAGTGAGTACCCTTTTGTTCACAAACGTTGATGTTGTTTCTATCCTGCAACACTAAGTTCTAAGACTTACAGTTTGTATAATTCTTAATAAAATTGGAGAATATTTTTAATTTAAGAGCTTGGATCTTATCCCAATTTTGTACCAAAAAAAAAAGAAAAAAGTCTTGTTAACCAAATCATATTACTGCACAATAGTAATGTACATTTGACAGACAGATACTGGTGAATCTGGACCAGAATAAATAAAAAGTAAGAATGTTTTTGCCAACACTGAATAAGATTAACTATTAGTTTTCCTGTGGTGCTTTCAGGAAAATGAAGTTTGCTAAATCACTTACATAAGCTGCAGGAAATTTCTAGAATAAACTGAATTTTCCTCTTTCCTCTTCCTTTCTTTTCTTCAACTAGGTAGAAACATTTATTCCTGTGGACATGTGAAATATAATTCTACTGTAAAAAATGTTGGTAAAGTTCGACTTGCAAATAAATCCTTAGTAAAGTGGTTTTTTTCAGTGAAGAAAACCAATTTTTTTTTAATCATTGAACAGCTCTGAGAATCCTCTCTGGAGCTATGAGATCAGCTCAGTTGGTTGGAGCATGGTGCTATTAAAGCTGCGGTTGTGAGTCTGATCTCTGTGCGGGCCATTAATCTAAGAGCTGCACTCCATGATCCTTGTGGGTCCTTTGAATTCAGAATAATCTCTGATTCCATATATTTACTAATATGGTTCCCTTATTCCCTATCAACCATCTGCCAGTAGCACTTGTTCTCAGGACTAGACTTGACCTGTATATTCACACCACCCTCAGAGTGAGTCACCATTTCTATACCTGACAAGGTGTAATTAGCATGTATCAAGGAAGTGTATGGGTGACAGGTGTTAAAAAGGAGATCTCACTATATCTCAGTTGTCTTGGAGGGCAGTTTTTTGTGGATAACCAAGTTGGGAGTTGATACAAAATCTAAAAAGTGTTTGGCCATCCAGATGGAAAGCACCATCTTTTATGCAGAAAGAAATTAAGCACCCAAAAGTCTTTAATATGGGATTCAAGAGGCACGTGCATGGGAAGCTGATGAAATCCATCGTTCTCTATATCTACTGATTGTAATATGGATGGCAATATAAACTAAAAAATCTGAAATGCTGACCAGATTTTTTCTAACTGCTAAGCTCTCAACAGTACCCTTTTTCTTTTTCCAAGACAGATCAAATTCTATTGAGGATTACAACTGTAATTTTAAGAAAATCCATCGGCAAGTCTTATAAAATTGACTGTTACCCTAATGTTTTATTTACTGCATTTGATAAAGTGCAGTGTTAGATTGAAAGGTCCTCTATAACACCTTCTTTGCAACTCAAAATATGCTTTCAACTTTCCTGACTGTGGCTGTTTCTATATCTTTAGAATATAAAATAATTCAAATGGTCTAGGATATAGTATTAAAATTTGCCATAAAAGAATAATGTAAAAGTGTGGGGAGGTTAGGCCTAGACTCATTGTTCCCATGTGAGGGTATCACTGGAGTTGTGTGAATCAAGAACTCTGTCAACCTATTGGCTTTTCTGTTTGCAGTGACAACACAGATGTCTCCTGTTTGACACTGTTCTCTGCATATCACAACTGCTTGTAATGATTCTGCCACACAGAAAACCTGGCCACTTCTGATTTTGTCAATACCAAGGTTTCCTCAGCTGTTGTCTAGCACTGACGTTGCCAAAAGTGTGGATAACTGAGGTGCCTGGCAATTTCAATTCCATCACGTCTTTTACTATGTTGTCAAAACCTGCTTGGATAGCACCATTATTTTTCATGTTAATATTACATTTACATTACGCTGAGTTTTATTTTTGTTTATTGTTTTATGATTGTTGTATGTAGTTTTCTATTAAAATACATTTAAATATTGGTTTGATACAAAGCCAAACTCTCAGAAGACAAGAAATAAAGGTGTTAAAACTTAGTGGTGTGAGGTGCTGCACATTAATCTTCCGTAATGTTGTATCATCAGTTGGTCCAAAATACTTACACACACATTCTAGAAACTGGGCTCTCAGATGGCACCTGCTTTAGATTTACTGTCATTACAGGGTCCTCAAGGTCCTCCTGGCCGTGATGGAGTGGTTGGCCCACCAGGATGGAAGGGAGAAAAGGTGAGTTAAATGTCTGTCTTGCTCCTACTTCAGTGGAAAATCTTTGTCAATTCTAGGCTGTAAAAATCATAAATAGTTGTCCCTGCAACGCAATAGCATCTGGCTTCAATATTTTTTAATGGACTACACATACTAATGGATTATTAGAGCACATCTCAAAAGGCATATTCAGAAATCCAGAGTTTCTTATTGGATACTGTCTTATTTTCTGCAGCATGCAATATTCAATATGCAGTATGAATTCCTCTGTTGTGATTTGCCACTCAAAGGCCAGTCATGACTGGGCTCAGACAGGTCAGTCTGTAGGGGGAAAGAGAGAACTCCAGTTAGTCCAGCCTGGCACAGAGCAACAGCACATTATATGACAGGGGAGAAGAGTCTGAAGGAGCACAAACCATTTAATCTGGCAAACAGGAGACAAAGTCTTGGCCTACTCTGGCTGGATACCAGGTGCCCACCAATGAAAAGCTGATGGGTCAAGATAAGGACAGAGAGATCACTCAGCAATTATTGGCACAGGCAGAACAGACTTGACTTGAGAAAATTAATCTAACCTATTGCTAATCAAAATGCCGTTTTAAGCACCATGTTTTTACACACCACTTCAAGAAGGATGTGGAGAAAACAGAGACAAAGACTACAAGACAATTTCATCCTCTAGTGAGCTTCAACAACACGTTAATGCACAAGAACTTGAAAGTAAATTCCCAAGTGTACATTGTAAGCTCACACACTGTAAGGGAAATGAAAAGGCAAGTCTTAAATGGCCAGAATATTGATTTATTTTTATCTCTGGAAGCTGAAGGTTCTGAGTTCTGATATCAAAAGCCTGAGGTTTATAAAAGTGCAGCACACATGGGAACCAGCAGCTATCCAGAAAGTGCAGCAAAGTGTTACAAAGTGTTACAAAGCAGGCACTTGAAACCTGTGTCCATTGCAATCAGGTGGTCTGTATCATACATGAGGGAGCCTAAGAACAGAAAGAACTCTAGCTGAAGTAAGCTGAACATGAATCGTATATTATAGGAAGAGATTGATGTGGAAAGAGAAGCAATTGGAACAGAAATCAAATTTTTTAAAAAATCATGATCCTCAAAAAAAGGACTAAAATATTTTGCCTCACTGAGTCTGTTTGCTGCATTGTGTATATTTGATAAAAGTTTGATTAGAATTGAAGCATGATGTGCTTGCACCTGTTCAATATAAGTAAGTGTATTTTTCATTTTTACTATTTTCTTTTTCTGAAAACCTTGATTTAATTTATATTGCAATATCTGTTTTGATCATTATTCCAAATTAATCCAGAGAAGATAACAGGAAGAAACAACAGGATGCACTGAAAGTAAATTCAGTTTGTTCATTGGAGTAACATTTGACATGGAGTTTAGCCATTGCTTTTAGAAAAAAACATTATCATTTTTCTCCTGGTGCTTACTCATTTTTTTCAGACTTTACTCACTAAATATTTCTGCTGAGTGAGTAAGACAGGGGCTTGCCAAAATAAAAATTAATTCCACTAGGTACAGAGCAATCTGGAAAATAATTATTTGCATGCATTATTATTGTCTTTCTATCTATTCCATGAACTAGAAATGGAAAAAAACAGTATGCAAGTAAAGTGTATAAAAGCAAATCTTGATAAAATCTTGATTACTTCAGAGGAACCTTAAATTCTTCCTAGTCATCACACCCCATGTTTGGAAGGGTGCCCTAGACAACTTGAGTGGAATCAGTTTCCTGTTCTCTTATATCTCATAAGAATTTTGACATTTATGTTCAAAAGCATGAGGATGTGACCTGCAATGCTTAGTTCTGTGTGCTCCAAACCCTTAAAATCTGCAGCAATAATTGAAATACAAGATTGAGTCCAGTCAGCATACCAGACCAGACCTATTAATGTGCTGTTGTAATTCCTGAATTATAGATTGTTTTTAACTGAGAGGTCTGATGTTTCAGATGAAGGGCTTCATGTAAAGGACATCAAATCAAACAACGCAGAAATCTGTGGGCATTTTTATTAAAGAAAAATACCATAAATGTGTTTTTGTTGCCTAATAGTCTTATTCTAAGTATTTAGGACTGATTTTCTTTTACAGGGTGATCAAGGTCTACCTGGTTCTGCTGGTCCAAAGGTAACAAAAAGGACAGTGTCTTTATAGAATGACAGTATCACTGTGATACAGCACATTACTGAAAAGGGCTGAGAAATCTTAAAGATTATTATGTGTAACCTAGGGAAGTGGACAGACCTGGTTTCTGAGTTGGCCAGCCTGCTTCTCTATGAAGCATGGTGTAGTTGGTTAACCTTGGCTGGACACCTCTCTATCACTCCCCTTCCAAGCGGGACTGAGGAGAGGGAATAAGATGGAAAACAACTTGTAGGTTGAGATAAGGCAGTTTACTAAAGCAAAAAGAAAGTGAAAGTTTGCATGCATATAAACAAAGAGAAAAAAGTTTAATCTCTACTTCCACTTCCCATCAGTGAGTAATGTTCAGCCACTTCCTGGGAAGCAGTTGCTCCGGAAGGCAAATACTGTAAAATAACAAATGCCCCCCAGTCCTCCTCCCTCGCTTAGCTTTTATATCTGAGCTGACATCATATGGTTGGGAATATCCCTTTGGTTAATTTGGGTCAGCCTAGTTGTGTCTCCTCCCAGGATCTTGCCCACTCACAGCACCTGATGTGGGGGGAGAGAATGTTAGAAATGCTGTGCCAGTGCTGCTCAGCAGCAGAAAAAACACTGGTGTGTTATCAACACCTTTCCAGCTACCAATGCAAAGCACAGCACTGTGAGGGCTGCTAAGGGAAAATGAACTCCAGCTCAGCCAGATCAAATACACATGACCAACAGGTCTAGAGAGGTGATATTCCCTCTCTACTCTTCCCTCAGGAGAACCCACCTGGAGAGCTGTTTCCAGCTCTGGGACCCCCAGCACAAGAAAGGCATGCACCTGCTGGAGCAAGTCCAGGGGAGGGCCATGAACATGATTGGTGGATAACCTCTTCCTGGAAATGTTCAAGGCCAGGTTGTATGTGGTTTGAGCAACCTGGTCTAGGGGAAGGTATCCCTGCCCATGGCAGAGGGATTGAAACTTGATGAGTTTTCCAACCCAAACCATTCTGCAATCCTAGAAATCTACTCACTTGTGTCTAGTTAGGCATATTCAGTATATCAATAGACTGAATTTTTATTTTAGGGTGATACTGGAGTCACTGGATCAATAGGCCCCAAAGGAGAAGCTGGCCCTATTGGGTATCCTGGAAAACCTGGACCACCGGGACCTCCTGGGCCTCCCGGGCCCCCTGGACCTCCTGGACCACCAGGACTAAGTTACAGCTTGGGATTTGAGGTATATTGCTATTCTGAAGTTTGTTGTATCTATGGATATATTTCCTCCAGAGTAAAGACAGTGTGACCACCTGTATATTTCACAGGTATTTAAGGCTGAATTGATGACAGAGTAACTTGTTCTAGATTGAAATTTGCCGAGAAGTGTAAATACAGAGACTCATGTCGGTCATTTCTGACTTCATGATCTGTTCTACTTAGAAGAAAAATGTTCTATTAAAAATACAAAATTGCAGATGTTACTTTTTCTACTTCTGAGAATAATACCTTCATCACTTAAAAATATGAGATTGGGCAAATTCAAGATGAGTTTTACTTATCATTTGAGAACTGCTCATTTGGATAACGTTGTTGGAGCAGAAAGTGGCTTTGCAGTAAAGAAAAGCAAGGGAAGAACGCCCAGGTTCAAGAATTAGATCTGCTGCATTAACATCTTTGTGAAGAGAGGTCAAGAAATTGTCAATATCAATATTCATATTTGTGTCTTCCCTTTCTTTTTCCTTTTTTTCCAGGCATTTTTCAATTCTAATTTAGCTGTTTTGCTCAGGAAGGTCTTTCCAGAGTTTTTTATGTCATGGGTTATAATAAATTTTGCACAGTAATGCAGGGCAGTCTCATCAGAGAAGTAACAATGTTTGACCAAAACTACTGGCCATCTGTAGAGCTGCTGCAGTAAAGGGGTGATGTTTAAAAGATGCCAGATTACTTACATGTTTCTCTTAGTATCTATCCCAACTCTTTCATATTTTTCTTTTCTTTACTCTACAGACACTTCGATGTGTCACAGATGTGACCACTAATGCTTGTTTAGAGACCTAATTTGCTTTCTGATGTTTGACTAAAGAATATTGTACTGTATACACTACTGGTTAATAATCTCACTGATGTCAGTGAATTTTAATGGATAAAAAATATCTCTAGCAGTTCACAAGTTCTTCATTGCCAGCACTGAAACTGTTAGCAAGGAACAGGCTGAAGTCTAAGCATACAAACGGTTCTTTGCCTTGTCTTAGGCACGCTACAAAGGCTGGTACAGAGTCTCCCGTGAATAAATACCTACTTATCTCAGAATGAGTTAAGGACCACTGGCAATCACATCTTCATCCCAGGCATGGTCTGAGTTTTAGCCCAGAATGATGGCTTCTCTGATTTCCAGTCATCTTCTGTGACCTGTGAGGACCCATTCTTAAGAGCTACTCCACTTTTCCCCATTTGCACTATTTGGGTAGAAGGCAACATGCCCTTATTATGTCAACAAAGAGTTCTCTTGAAATTAGGTGCTTAGGATCAAACTCTTTTACTTTTGATACCTAGTCTCAGAGGAGCAAACTTAACAGATGAGCAGGAGAGAGTGAAAACTGGGAGTCCCCACTCTTATGGATGCAAATGCAGAAAGATCTGAGCTCTAACTGCAGTAACAGTATCCTGACTGGCTTCATCTTGGACTTTATCTAGTCCAAACAATATTGGGATGATTGTCGTTTCCCTGAGAGGAATACTACTGTAAACAGGCTTGCTAGCTGTAGCTGCTCTTTTGGATGCCCACCCCTGCCATCTGTTGAGGCAGCACTGTGGTCTGCCAGCTTGTTAGGGTAACACTACCTTTTGGTTGGCAGTCTGTTTATTGCTGTAAGGCTGTTTCTGCAAAACACTCCTGTTAGCACTTGTTAGCATTTGTGATCAGCTATGTGCAAAAACCAAATGGCATGGTGTTTGCTGGCACTTATGCTTGCCAAAAGAACAGTTTGAGCTGCAGAAGGTACCTGGTAAACCCATTAAAAACATGCAGACGTCAAAAGAGATGATGTGTTATACAAAGCAGGCATCAAGCACTCAAAGGGAAAAACAGACTGGCACAGTGCAGTCAAGGGAAAGGACCCAGAAACACAGTTTGTGGCTTACCCCAAGCAGTGAGTGTTTGGTTAAACAGGCCAAAGAGAATACGAGGAGATTTTCTGCTGGTATTTGATACACTGGTTGCTGATGGAGGAGCAAAATGAAAGTCTGAATAACATTCAGTCAATCTCAGGTGAAGTTGCACAAAGGTCTCTCACCTTGGTCCCCCAAAAGGAAGGAACTGATTCCAGCTGTCTATTCCTTCTGTTTCTCTTACTCTTGTGGAGTTGGCAGAAAAGGTCAGAAGAACAAGATCTATCTTTTTCAGTGGAGTCAGGTCAGATGGTGTTTTCCATACCTTTGGCGTAAAGCTGTCATTCAATAGCAGCTGAAGGTCATCTAATATGTGTCTCACCATTTCCCTTACACCATCTCCTGAGTGCATCACAACTGTACTAAGCTGGGCCATTTCAAGTCACTAACTGGCAGGAAGCTAAGTCAGCCAGGAGTATGGGTCCTCTAAACATGGTAAGCTGACACAAGGGCTTGTCGTCACTAGGAGGTAGAGATTCTCCTTTGCTCCTGTTCCTTCTCCCATCTGCAGACATTTCTGGCACGTGCCTGCCCGTCATGTGCACTAACATTCAGTATTCCATCAGTTCTTCCACAACCCAACTTAATTTACTAAAATTTTAGAGAACACTTGCACCCCAAAAGTAATGTATTTTCTGCCATTTTAGTCATCTAAAGGAAAGTGAGGGGATTCAACACATTACTCTGATGTGCAAACAAAGGCTGTATGGCTGTGATCATGGAAGTGAAACAAAGAAAGATTAAGATTTTCCCTTTTCAGAAAAAGGAAACAATTAAGCCAGCACAGCTGCAACTAAAACTGCAGCTTAAAGCAAATGGACAGTTCCCTGCTGGCATGGTTCATCCAGATGTTTTGAAGCACAGTCTGACAAGTTTAGACGAGGCATAAGCCAAGTGATATGAACATGATAGGTGCTGGGCCTGAAACAAGTAATTATGGCAGCCTGCAGTTTTATTTCTTTGCTGCTTTGGAATTGGTAGCTCCTGCTTCTGCCGTGGATCTGGAATGTCATAGAACAATGAAAGCTGGAGGGAGGTTGCTGCTTTCTGCGTAGTTTCCTTTAAAACTACAAAAAAATCTCTATGGGAAGTATGGAGGCTGCTCTCAAGGACTCCCACTACACAGAGGCTTCTTTCTGAAGTTAGCAGAGGGCAATGGAAATGGAGAGTGGGCTGGACCAGATGACCTATGATGAAAGTCTCAGGGAACTGAGCTTGCTTAGTCTGGAGAACACTTAACCTTCATCTCTGGAAGGTTTTGAGGCCTGAGGTTCCAAAGCCCTAAACAACCTGATTGGAATTCAGTGCTGACGTTGCTTTCAACAGGAAGTTGGGCCAGGCAGCATCTGAGAACCCTTTCAACATAATTAATTCTACAATTTGATGGTGGACCTTTTTTTTTTCTCCTCAATTGCATTAAGCAGTATTTTAGGCAGGAGTTCAACATTCAACTGTGACAATTAGGAAGAACCTTTATTGGTGAAAAGTGATTGCTGCTCTTAAAAACAGTTTGCAAGTTCTCCCTGCCATAAATCAGTTCTGGTAACCCTTACTAGTCATTAGTGTGGGTGGCTAGGACACGCACCCAGACCAGCAGGGAATCTGAGACCTTTATTCAGAGAAACAAGCTAGTTTTATATACTTCTTCAAGACCCACTCTTTCCTTAGATGGTATTTTTCACTGAGCAACCTATCACACATTGCCATGTCAGTAACACACTTTCTTAATATCCTTGTATGGGGGTGATGACATGCTGTCTGCCCATCCGGCAGCTTCTGGCAGGCTCCTCTTCTTAGGGTTCTGCTGCATGACACCTCCTCCCCACAGCGTCTGGCGGAGACAAGTCTCTGTGCCGCCACGTGCTCCTTTGTGCTGCCGTGAGCTGCTTTGTGCTGCCATGTGCTTCTTTGTGCTGCAGGTGCTTCTTTGTGCTGCCACGTGCTTCTGCAGGCGCGTCCCACAGCCCGCAGCTCAATTCCATCCCATCTCTTCCCACAGTTCCCTCTTTTTTGTTTTATACAAACAAGAATCGCGAAACAAAATGCTCCCAACATTAAAACACATTTGGCCCACTGCCTGAACCAAATGAGCTCCATTCCCATGAACAGAGGGATAGATGAAAACACTCAATAACTGGTAACTGCACACATTTCTTTAGACAGTGATTAAACAGATAGAACTTTGAGAAACAATGTAAAATTGTCTAAAACCTTTACCATCACTCAGAGTCTGCAGTTGCTGGGGAGTCCCATTTCACAGTGAAGACTTGGAGAGTCTTTCCTGGGCAAGATTTCCAAGTTTACCTCGAAAGAGGGTCCAGCTTTATAAGATCAAATCAGCAAGTCAAAGTGACTTGATTGCACTTTTTTAGGGCAGAAACAGCTGAGTCTGATGGTATAATCCCCAGTCAGCCAGGGCTAGGGCTTGGCCAGAGCCTCAAGCCTTGACTGAGAGGGTTTCCCTAAAATAGCTACAAAATTACCTAAAAACTTTATTAATATCAGTTAGGAACATGACTTTAGAAGAGCTTATCTTCCCCACAAGCTGATTATGAAGCTGGAGTATCCAAGGCTGGTCAGACCACTCTTGCAGGTACCCATCTTGGACTGGAATCTGTGGAAACAGAAGCATATCCTCACCCCCTGGTTATCAACAGGAAGGGGCTTTCCCATTTTCCACTTTCAAGATTCCTAACAAGTGCCTTAGCTTTTTCTGAGTGACCCTGTGATTCACCAAAATGTCGTTGGATGGGGTTTACGTCATTCTGAACGCGATTCAAAAAATTAAGAACATGTAAGGTTTTCTGCAGTCTTTCATGGGGGGTATATCCCATTCCCACACTCCCTCCTTTTTGTTTTAACAACATGGACTTGAGAGTGCTGTGGGCTAGTTCGACAGTTGCTCGACCCGTAGGGGAATGTGGAATACTTGTGACATGGCGCACTCCCCACAAATGAAGAAAGTCAGCCATCTGTTTGGATGTGTATGCCAGCCCATTATCAGTTTTCATGGATACAGGTACTTTAAGGACTGCAAAAGCAGACAAAAAATGATGCTGGACATCTTTTGTATGTTTACCTGTATGTGCAGATGCAAAAATATACGTTGAAAAGGTATTAATCGTAACATGAACGTATTTCAACTTACCAAACTCAGGGATATGCATAACATCAGTCTGCCACATTTGTAGAGGTTGAAGTCTCTCGGGATTAACTCCGAGGGCAGGCAAGGGTGCTGCCTGTTGACAGTCAGCACAGGCTTGCACAATTTGCCGTGCTTGCTCGTGTGTAAGCTGGAATTGTTTTCAAAGGGCTGCTGCACTCTGGTGAAAAAATCCATGTGACAGACGTGCCTGAGAAAAAACAGCTGGCACAACCACAGCCCCAGATAACTGGTAATGGGCATTACCTTCAGAGATGGGGCCAGGGAGACTAGTATGGGAATGTACATGTAGGATATAATACCTTTTCATATTCAACTGCACTGCAAAACGCAAACGTAGTAATAAAGAAAAGAGCAATGGGTTAGTGACTTCTTTGATATAAGCTTCTTCTATTCTTGTCACCATACCCACAACATAAGCAGAGTCAGTAACAATGTTAAGTTCATCTTGAAATTTTTCAAAAGCCCTAACCACAGCTGCTAATTCTACCAGTTGTGAAGAACCATCAACTACTTCTATATCTTGTAGCCACTGCCTGTTACTTTGCCACACTATTACAGACCGCCCAGTCCAGAGACATCTGTAAACACTGTGCAGGCACTGGCAATTGGAATTGGGTAACAGTAAGATTTTTCAATAAAATTCAACTGGGATAAGCTATTCAACAAAGTATGAAAAGGCATATGAATGTTTAATGGACCAGAAAACCCTTGCAGGGCAACCTGAAAAGCCAGTGAGTGTTGCTGCAGCCAATCTAAATAATCTTAGGTCATGGATAAGTAGATAACAGAGAGACCAGCACCATCAAGTTGCAGCAGAGGCTGTCGACCTCTCTGTACTGACAGTGAAATCAATTCAATGTGGGAAACAATGGTTTTTTCCAAATGGATGAGGCAAAAAAATTTACTCTAAAATAACAAGAGGGTCC
Organism: Eulacestoma nigropectus; assembly: GCA_013397775.1. Taxonomy (NCBI): domain Eukaryota; kingdom Metazoa; phylum Chordata; class Aves; order Passeriformes; genus Eulacestoma; species Eulacestoma nigropectus. Next base: position 1,293,699 of record VZTE01001278.1, on the reverse strand, counting down.
TTTTGAGCATTATCTCATTGGGCCAACAAAGCGTATGGCTGATAAGGGGCATTGATAAGATTGACAGTGATACCATTAACTTTTCTATGAGCCTGTCAAGCACTTAGCATCTGTGTGATCTGTTCTAAGGCTTCTGCTGCTCTGGGTGTTGGGTTGCGAGGGGAAGTAAATTCACGGTCCCTTTTCAGTAAGTGGAAAAGGGGGTCGAGTTGTTCAGTTTTAATATCCAGTAAAGGGTGTACCCAGTTAATTGTTCCCAAGAGTTTTTGCAAATCATTGAGGGTGGACAGTGGAGATATCAATTGCAGATGCAAGGGCCGAACAGTTTGATTTAAAATTTTTTACCCTAAATATTTCCAAGGAGCTTCTTCTTGTACCTTTTCATTTGCTACTTTCAAGCCCTTTCATTCTACTGCTTCAATAACCAATTGTTTTACCCTTGCTGCTTCAGCTGGAGTGCAAGCAGCAATCAAAATATAAACAATTAAAGTGATTTGTGTCCCTTCACGAATTTGACGCAGGGGTACAGGGGTCCAAACTGTTATCTGAATTTCTCCTGTAAAATCCCCATCTATGAGTCTAGGCAGAACAAAAATACCCTGCTTTGTGGTCGACACTCGACCAATCAGAAGTGCACTGCACCCCCGGCCCAGTGGTCCCCAGACATCCGAAGGCGAACAGTGCACATCGCTGTCCTGAAGAGTTACTGTGACGGCGGAGGCCGAGTCCAATGCTGGTGCTGCCTGCTGTCCGGGCTCGCAAGGCGTTTGAGGGGACAAGTGCGGTGGGGCTTGATTTGTTATCCACACACAGTTCGCATAATGCTGTCTTTTCTGGCAACGCAGGCATACGCCTCTTTCCCCAGAACTTCTTTTGTTCTGGGGGAATTCGCATCTCAAGTGACCGGGCTTCCCGCATGAAAAACAAATACTCGATCCAGAATGAACACTCACTGTAGCGAGAGCCCCCGAAAGCAAAGTCATGTTATGGCCAGCAGTGCCAATTCCTTGGCAAGCTCTAAGCATTTCTACGACTGTGGGGGCTCGCAGGGGCCGTAAAACCCTTTTACAATCAGGGCTAGCATTCTCCACTGCTAGCTGCTTCAATAATATTTCTCACGCAGTGACGTTATCTATTTGCTTGTCTATGGCAGCTTTTAACTTATCTAGGAACTTAATGAAAGGTTCATCAGCTGCCTGCCTTATGTTAAGAAATGAGGTTGCAGTGAGACCACCATCCGGCACTTTATGAAAAGCCCTCAGAGCGAGCTCCTTTGATTGCCAAAGAGTTTCTGCTGGCAACTGAGCCTGCATTGCGGTCTGCACATATTGGCCTTCCCCCATAAGAGCTTCGGCACCAATAGGTCACAAAACGTGCCCCAGGGGTTGCCGTAAATTGTCCATAGCTTGAACTGTGTACAGCTCTCTCCACTCCGACATCCAGACAGTGAATTGTATACTCGTCGGCATAATCCGCGCTATTTGCTTAAAGTCTTGTGGTGCCAAGTTATACGAGTTCACCAGTTTCCAAAAGGATAGTAGTGATTGGGACGCTGATGCCATTGTCCTTGACTGAGCGACGCAGCTCTCTTATGACACCATAAGGCAAGCTTTCCCATCTAGGTAGTCGGTTGGGCTGGTAGATAACTGGGAAAGCATGCAATAAATCGGAATCTCCTTCCGCAGCAGCCTGTTTTCTCACCACTGCCCACTGATTGGGGGGGAAATATCAGACTCCCCTCCCGGTGCAAACGGATCGAGGGAGCAGGGCCCACCCTCTGGTTCTCCTCCCACAGCCCCGGAAAACTTACGGTCAAAGTCTTGTATCTCATGCAGCGGCAGCACGGAAGGAACGGGCGTGGCAGGAGCGGGCAAGGCAGGAGCAGGCGCTGAAGAAGCGGGCTCCAAAAGAGCAGGCATGGCGGGAGCAGCCGCCGAAGAAGCGGGCACCTGAAGAGCCTGCGCGGCTGTCACGGTGCTGTCTTTCTTTTTTCAGTCTCCGGGTGCTGCATGCACCATGCGTGCCTCGCACACCATCCAGCGTGAACACAAAAGCTCTGCCAGAACTCTGCCGCCTCTCCTAACTCAGTCCCACAAAGTGTCCCCTAAAGCATCAAAAATATTGGTACTTTTCAAAGCTGGATCACAGTCTTTGAAACCTGTAGATTCAACTTTCCTGCCATGTTTTGTCAAAATCTGTTTCAAGGTCTCTGCGACCTTCTTTTGTTCCTGGGATACACCACTCCCCATAGTTCTCGGCTGCTTGTCTTCCATCCTGCAGAAAGGTCAATCAGCACCACAAGCTTCATTTCAACTCCCGGGCTTCATTTACAACCACTAGTTGCCTATCAAGTCCCTGTTCAGGTGCCATTTTTGGGTGGCTAGGACATGCACCCAGACCGGCAGGGAATCTGAGACCTTTATTCAGAGAAACAAGCTAGTTTTATATACTTCTTCAAGACCCACTCTTTCCTTAGATGGTATTTTTCACTGAGCAACCTATCACACATTGCCATGTCAGTAACACACTTTCTTAATATCCTTGTATGGGGGTGATCACATGCTGTCCGCCAGTCTGGCAGCTTCTGGTAGGCTCCTCTTCTTAGGGTTCTGCTGCATGACACCTCCTCCCCCCAGAGTCTGGTGGAGACAAGACTCTGTGTGCCTCCATGTGCTCCTTTGTGCTGCCACGTGCTCCTTTGTGCTGCCACGTGCTCCTTTGTGCTGCCACGTGCTCCTTTGTGCTGCCGTGTGCTTCTGCAGGCATGTCCCACAGCCCACAGCTCAACTCCATCCCATCTCTTCCCATACATTAGTGTTTCCGTAGCTGGGTGGCAGGCAAATGCTACACAGAAAAACACACTTAAAAGTGTGCTTAAACACAGTACATGCTGTTTCAATTCTGCCTGATGCTCTTCAGCCTGAAGTCCTGGAGCAATGGTGTCAAGTTGGCAAGACAGTAAAGACCAGAGTTTTTGTAAAGAAGACCAACGTGTTTTTATCGCGTTTGAGCAGAGCCTATCTCCAGAACACCATCCATTTGTCTCAGGAAAAAAAATGAGAAAAGATAAAAAAGATTTGTGTTCAGTATGTTTCCAGTTTTCATAGAACTTCAGAAACAGAGAAGTTGGGAAAAAAAACAAAACAAAACAAAACAACAGAGAAAAAAACAGGAAAAAAAAAAACCCCAAAAGATAAATTCTTAAATTCTGTAGCATTTTGTCTTTTCCATTAGGATATGGAAGGATCAGGTAGCATTGACCTGTTAAGTGACTCAAGAATTCCCGGATCAAGGGCACCAAAGGTAAGTGAGTGTTTTAGGGGAAGGGAGTATAATTTGTTATTGGGTTGTTTGGTTTATTTTGGTTTTTTTTACAAAATAAAAGTTTCATTCCTTCTGCTTTTTGGAAACATATAGCCCCAGTCAGCCATAGGTTGAGAGTCACTACGCTGAAATGGATTCACTTGCCCTAGAATGTCGTTACAATAACTGTGTCCTCCAAAGAAACAGAATGGTATTTCTCTGATACCTCATTAGCTAATGATTTTTAGGTTCTGCTCTGATATATTTTTGAGATATTAATGTGTAAAATAAGGGGTTTCCTGTTATCTAGCTCTCTGTTTCTTCTTCCACCCTAATAGACTCCCTTCTCGCATATGAAGGTGAATCACACATATGGAGATGAAGCTGAAATGTTGTCGTTTGACAATCAAATGTGTGTAATCTGACATACCACTTTTAAACTAAAAAATTGTTCCCAGTAGTGTGGAAGCAGTGCCACAGACAAAGGGATGTTTTTTTCTTTATCACTGGGTCTCAGAAGATTTTTTGCTAGTGTGGGCCGCTTAAATCAAGGAGGGAATATGGGAACATAATGTATCAGTACCTACCCGATCATTTGGATTTATTGTCATTCTTAACAATAGAAGGAGCTCCAGTGGTTTAGTCTGGCAATAAAAGGAGAAAAAGGCATCATCCAGTAGCTGCTTATGAGTCTCTGAGGGGCAACTGTAAATATGATGAAGCCAAACTGCTCCTTGTAGTGCCAGATGGTGCAGCAAGGGACAATGGTCACAATTTGCAGCTTGCGCTGTTCAGGCTAAGCCTTAGGAGAAGGCTGTTCACTAGGAGGCTGGTGCAGGACTGGGACACTTTGCCCAGGGAGGTTGCAGAAGATCTGATCTTGAAGTTATCAAGACTTTGCTGGACAGAGACATGACTGACCTGATCTGAAGCTGGTGACAGTTCTACTTCAGGGGGGTGATTGGACTAGATGGCCTCCACAGGCCTGTAGAAGCCTGTGTCTGTGATTCCATGAATCATCAGAAACCAACTGAACCCTGGAGACAGGAGTGACTTCGAGCAGCTCTTTACTGTGTTGGTTTAAAGTACTAGTAATTGTGAGTCACTGATAGCTTAGAGAACTTTGCTCCCTCTTACGTCTTTTCCTAGATACTAAAAATAGCACAAAAATACAGTTACAAAAATAAGTATTGAATCTGTTAGCTGAAACAAGGAGGTGTCCAAAACCAGGGCCAGAATTGCACATTCTGACCTGCCTTAATCACAGCCTTACTCTCACATTTGGTTTTATAACAGGCATTGTTTCCAAGTCACTCAGCTATAAATATTTTAAAAATGCCTTCTTGCAGTTGAACAAAATTTTCCTGTTACTGCTTAATTATTCTGCAAAGTCTGAGTCAGTAAAGAAGGCAGATAAGAAAAAGAAGATCACAAAAATAAGAATCGTGCTGTAATCATGAAAATGCTTTTACATAGTTATTGGTGCTGCGTTATGGGCCATTTACACCTTCACAACTCCAGAGTACCCAGTGGTGTTTAGGTGACAACAGAGTATCTGCTTCTGAGGGGGCTGCAACTCAAAACAGCTGCTAGGAAATAAATTGCATTTATTGGTACCGTCTTTGTTAAGATTTTTGTTAATCAGAAAGTAGTGGTTGTGTTTTGAAGTAGAAATATCAAATTTATTTTTTCTGACGACTTCATTCTCATTTCCAGGGTTTCTATTCTTTCTCTTCCATAGATAGTGTAAAATTTCATTGGTGTTTTCTCATTATTTAGCATTACCATTTATTAGTGTCTTCATATTCCAGATAAAGACAACTCAATCACTTTGTTGAATTCCTTTCTCTTCCATTCAACTTTCTAAAATTACCAATAATGAACTGCTGTCCATTTCACTATCAAAGAGTCATAACTGTACTTTACAATTGATGTCACAATATAGAGATAAGGAATTTGAATTTCCAAATGTTTTTTGAAATAAACATTTTGGGAAACTGCTTTTAAACTTAGCAAGACTGTGTTGCCTCTAAACTGGTAGCATATCTTAATTTTAGCTACGAAAGTAAATTCAAAAAATTATAAGCAGTTGAAAGCAATCCCTTGCAACAAATGCACTTGGATAAATTTGTTTCTAATATTTTCTAAAAGTATGTATAGGATGCAGTGACAGCACTAAAGTTGTCTTTGTAAGAAAAAGAAATCTTTAGATCTTTGCATGATAACATAAGAGCAAGGCAGTATTTATCAGAAAAACAACCCTAAAACAATGGTTACATTTTATTGCTCTCTGTTAAGGTTACAGGTCTCCAGCATTATTTTTGTAACAGTTGTGGTTGTGAATTAAATTTTTTTCTGAAAAAAATTTATTTTGAAATGCCATGTGGATTTACCAGTAAATTCAGTGTATTTTTATAGGGTTCTGCAGGAGGACATGGACAGCGTGGACCATTAGGACCAAAGGTAAAAACACTTGAAAGCTAACCTATATTGCTTTGGCATATATTTTTTATATTTTTTTATTTCTATATTCCCAGAATTTGCCTCAACATAACAGCTTTCATTTAAGATTCATATGCTGATGAAGTGTGGGACAAATTCTGTTCCCATTTACACTGGGTATCTATCCAGAATGTGTATTATTAGAATTATTTCACACCCAACAAGAGCAGTGAGTAAATACTAACTGGGCTATTACATTCCATGGCATCTTTGTTAAATTTTTTTAGGGCATTTGGCAATTTCTCTTTGTTGCTCATTTATACATCATTCTGGTTTCCAAGAGGTTACATGTATGCTGTTGAAAGAGAAATCTGCATGAGGAGGCCTTCTGAACCCAGAGAGTGACAGGAAAACATTCTGGAAGGTGCTGGGAGGAAGAAGGGAGGAGCAGTGACTACTTTGCCTTGGTTTTGATTTGGGCTTAGAAGTGACTGAATTTTTCCACTTGGATGCTGCTACTGGTTGTGTACGCACGAGGAAAAAATGGAGAGATGAAAAATCTGAGGAGAAAAGGGCAGATTTGCAGAATGGGTTGTTAGACAGGAAGAGACTTTTCCTATTCCTGCGCAAAGTACCACTCAGGTTAATAGTACAGCATGACAACACCTTAAATGTGAAGTTAAATAAATGCAAAGTCTTCATTGCCCTGGGAAATAGCAGTAGCATTGAAAGAGAAGGAAATGGAAGATGAGAAGTGGCAGTCCCCATCCTCTCCCCATGAAATCTTCACCTGAACTTACACCCAGGACTAATTACTGACTGCCCATTGCCAGCAATAACTGCATGCACTTGGTTCATAGGACAACAGCCACCAAAGATCTGGCCAGCCCCCTCTGTCTAGAGTCTGTAGAACTCAGCCTCTAGGGCTGAAAAAAGTCCCTCCATTGGGTACTTCTGTTAATTCTGGACCACATTACTTACGAGTGAAAAAACCGCAATTTGCACAACACGTGTTGGTGAGTGATACTGCAGTGGACTGGCAAGAATAGATGTGCTCTCACATGATGCTGCTCTGTGCACAGGAGTAGGTGCTGAGTCTCCATGCTCAAAATACATTTTTTGTTAAAGAGCTTATTCTCTGCCCTTAGCAAGAAATTTTTTTTCTAAGAAATGCTGCTTCACAAAGATTTCAGAAATTGAGGTAGCATGATTCCTAGGATTTACGAACTGGGCTGGAGCTGAAAAGATAGTCTTAAACCCTGGCCAAGAGACTTCACCATCACCTTGGTTTAGTCATGAGTCATTCATCTCCAAGATACAGGAGAAACAGAAAGGAACATGCTATTACCTGACATCTTAGTAAACCAGGTACACAACAGCAAAATTAATATAAAGTGGTTATAATACACTATCATTCTCATGGGGATGAATTTTACACCCACTTTCCATGATTATAAATGACTTCACTAGGCAACAGTGGCAAAATACAACAACCACCCACTTCCCAAAACCAAGAGCTAATGCATCACGAGGAGTTGAAGGTATAGTTCTGTTTCGTGCATCCTTCATCCTTTAAATACCCCAGACAAGTACAGCTGTCAGAGAAGACCAGCTATGATCAATTTTCTCTTTCCGTACAAGTAAGCATAGATCCAAATTCTGCTTTCAGTTTTATTATTACGAAAATCTGTTTTCATTAAAAAACAGTCTACAGTCTTCACTCTTGAGTATAAGAACTCCCAAAAAGCAGTAAGCATAAACATAGTGTTTGAGGCAATAGCTGATTTATTCCAGTTTATATTCTCTATCTCCAATGAAATAAACTAAATTGGATGTTCTCTGTCTGTTACAAAATCAAAGAACTGTGTCTACTAATGCTAAAATCCTGCGGAATCAGTCCCGAAGGTGGAACAGTGCAGTGTTCATTATTTTGCTCATGGTTTGATGCAGTGCCTGGGTAGGTGGAGAGAGCAGCAGTGTGGGGGGACTGCATTAGCTGTTTTGGAGGAAGATGGTGAGTCCTTCACAGAGGCACGAGGTCACGGCTGCATTGGTAGATCTGGGGGATGTTACCACGTGCTGATTTCAGACATCAAAATGAGGGTTCAGGCATGTGGCTTGGTTGATGCTCAGCAAAAATAATGAGTCGTGACCACAAACTCCTTAGATGTGGGTGGCAACCGGGTGATTAAAATCCCAGAACCAAATCACAAATGTATGCTGAGCATCACTTTACAAAAAATATGCCTTATTTTTACTAATCATTTTACTCAATTCAGTTCCATTGTTTTCAAGGATAGTAACATGTTTAAAACCCTTGCAATTACTGCTCACTTTAGTACTTGAGCCCTACTCTGTCTCTGTTTCAGGGAGAAAGAGGCAACATAGATTCACCAGGTTCAAAGGCGGGAAGTTTATTTAACCTGATCTAAAACCTCAGTTGTTTCTTTCCTCAGTTTCCTTTCATCTCTTAATGCACTTAGGGGATAATGAACATTTCTTGCTCTGTCAGCATATTAAAGCCCAGGGTGGCTTCTCTGGGAAAACAAACTGCTTTCTCTAGTGAATTGTGAGTCTCAGGATCCAGTGTAACCTGGTGCTTAAGACTTCTTCTTAAAATGTGGCTAAAATTGCATCTAAAACTGCATCTAAAAGGTGCGTGTCTTGGAAGGTGTCTTGTGAGGCCTTTTACATTTTCACCAGAACAAAAATGAAAATCAGCAAATCTTATATAGAAAACTAAGTTCCACATGCCCTCTACTCCTTCATTCGGTGGTGTGACCCCACACCAGTGTGCCTAACCCATGACACAGGTCTGTCCTACAGTAGTAGGCTCATGTCTATCATTATCCCTGTCTATTCTGCTTTGAACTCCTCTTGGAGGCCACCCCAAAACTCCTATTTGGGACTGTGCTGCTCCTTGCTAGTCCCTGTCTGACCTGAGTGTCTTTTGCAGGCGTAAGCCAGCAGAGAGCGCTGATGTGACTCACAGAAAATGAAAAAACTAAACTAAACTAAACTAAACTAAACTAAACTAAACTACACCAGCCTTCTCCTGCATTTGGGACAGCACTGAAATCAAAACTTGGTCTAGGAAACAAGATAAATGCAGTTATTCTTGCTGAGTATTTACAAGAGTATTATCACAGTCTTCTAGCAGCATCTGCTTGTTTATTTTTAAAAAATACCAACAATGTAGCAGGACTTTACTTGCCATAAATTCCATCTGCTGTACATATTTTGAGTGTTGTCATTTCACATAGATATTTGTTAGCATGATAATTAAAGCTGATGCATTGACACACAGGACAGTATTTTAACTCTTCCTAATCAGTTTGCTACTGTAGAATATTTTCTTTATTATTATGCCTACACACACTTTCTTCTGAGGTCCTTTTTCTAGTAATTATTATTGTGTTATGTGATAGATGCATTTGAAATATGTCTATATTTTAAGTGGAGTGACCACAGGGCTACTTAAATAAGAAATACAAGCAATAAGAATAAGAAAAACAAGCAAATAATCTCTTTAACCCTCAGACTAAAAAAGATCTTTGTCCTCTCATATTTGAGCGGTGAGCTACATTCTTAAAATATGAAGGGACTTAGAAATAAGGATGTCTCTGGATACATTAGTTGCAATAAAACATCTTACCTATCCTGGGTCTTTTTTTCTCATTTAAATTTCGTTAGGAAAATCAATAGGAAAAATTATTCAGCATTTGTAATGGTAGGAAGCTGTCCAGCAAGTACCAACATGCCTGAAATGACAACATTCTGTTGCAGAAATGCTGTTGGTCCGAGGTTATTTCCTCTGCCCATTTACCTTTGCTGCAGATAGATACTTATCGTTTTCCACAAGCACTTGAGAGACTTACATCCCAAGTACCATTTTTACTAGTCATGCAGATACCAAAATCCCAGTAATTGCTTTGATGCCTAAATTCCATTAGCATTCAGACACCTTTTATCCTGCCTATAAAATTGTTTATGAAATGAAGAACAGAATACTTCAGAAATCATACTTTATTCCTGACCCACATGCTTCACTCATCACTGTCAAAAAACAGAAATAGCAGTGAGAATATTCTTTCTTGATGAAGTAGACACATTAAATCTCTTACGGCGGTTCTATCTACTGCTAAAACCCAAAAATATTTTCTTGAAGCAGAGCAAAAAGTTAGAAACAAAACAGCGTTTTCCAAAAAACACAAGCAAATTTAAAAAACCCTCAAAGTCAAACAAAAAACCCCACACAAAACAAAACAAACACCCAACAACCCCACCAAAAAAACAAGCTAACAAACAAATAAAAAGCCCCACTCTTAAAACAAAACAGGACTAATTGGGCCCTTGGATGAATCATTAGGCTGCTCTGTGTCATTTCCTGTGCTCTTTCATATGACACAGAGAAAAGCAGATGCAAAAAGTGTAGCTCACTGTTTATCTGGTCCTTTAAGAATTTAGAGCCTTCTTTTATCCATTTTTCTCAGGGCAAACTGCATTATCATTACTGCTTCTCTTTTTCACGTAGAACACAGAAGCTGTCAGATTCCAGCAGTCATATACAGTCCTGCATTAAACTAGAGCAGGGGGTGGTTTTTGCCCCACATACTGACTCCTGTCTGCATCCAGTGCCAATGTCTACATCCCTTCTCTTCCTCCAGCTGGAGAGTCACTTAACTGAAGGGTGGAAATAACTCATCAAATGTATTTTGGGGGAAAGCAACGAAATTCACTCTTTTGCTAAGCAGGGGTGGAAGCAGTGAAGAATGATTGAAGCTGCATGAAAAAAAAACATAAGTCTGCTCTGGAGAGGGGGAAAGAGCAGGAGGAATGGAGAGAGCAGATGACTAATGAGATAATGAGCCTCCCCCAAACCTGCCCACCAGCCCATTCAGTACTATATCGTGTCCCTCCCCAGTGGCAGCCTTCTGCTTGTATGAAACCGAATGCAGTTTAGAGAGAATAACAGTGTGTTTGTTGTATATTAATGTTGTATTTGTTGTTACAGGGGATGCCGGGCACAGACGGAAAACCAGGCTTTCCTGGCATTGCTGGGCACCCCGGAGAAGTGGTGAGAAGGGTTACCATAAACTGTGATCACCTAACACACACACTGGCTCCCAAACCTACCTCTTAAGGATCACTAGGAGCCTACTAATACTTGCTAGCAGAGTGTGAAGAGCTGGGGCTGTGTTTGTCCTGCTAAACCTGCAGTTACCTCAGACACCGAACACAGGAGCGGAGTGTCCCTTGCCCATGCCTCCCTCATCAGTCAGAAGAGATACAGGCATCTCCAGAGGCTGGTTCTGATTCCTCAATGCTCCCTCTGCTTTTAATTATTCAGAAATCAGGTCTGCCTTTAATTAGAGGAAAGCCAGCAGTCTCATAGGTGATTTTAATGAATTTCTCCTAAGACCCTCGAGGATTACAGTGTGCTTTCCTTGGGAAGTCCCACGGCTTGTACCCTGGCGCCTTCCTCTCACTTGTGCCAGACAAACTGTCTGCATTTCCAGCACAGGAAGTTCTACAGAGGGGCTGATCAAGCTTAGAAATAAGCTGCCTGAAACATGACAGCTTAGCTCCCCTGTCTTCTCCTATTTGGCCCCCTGGGAAATCCCAGGCACAACTGCTGTGGTTGATGCCAGAAGAGGACAGCACAGCCAGGGATGGCTGATCTCAGTGCAGTGAAAGAAAGGTTCACTGAATTAATTCCCGGCTAATGAAATGTTTTGTGCCCATTTGCTTCTAGTTGTCTGTGAACTCTGTCAAAAGTTCTAGGAAATACTTTTAAACATCAAATCCTTAGAAGATCTGAGTTGAAACCAGTTGGCCCCATATGTGTTTTGGGAGAGCTGGGGATTGATTGTTCTATACATGCAATTCACTGCTGTGCTTTTTGTGAAGCAAGGGAGAGCAAATTTCATAATTTCACCTTTTAAATCACTTATGCTCATTTTTTTTATCACCTGCAGGGTCCAAAAGGGGAGAAGGGTGACCCAGGACCTCGGGTGAGATTGTGTGGATTTCATTCTTTTTGAAAAACCTATGTGAAAAGTGCTTAGTATATGTGTTTTCCACATGCAATTCTTTTGAAACAGGGTGAACCAGGACAGGACGGGAACAGTATTGTGGGACCGCCTGGACCACCAGGACCACCAGGACCAGTCATAGCAATACCAGAGGTAAGTGTGTACATCAAGCACTGAGGTCTGTAACTCTCTTAAGAGAGGAGGGCACAAGTGGTTAACACACTGGCAATTCTGCTGCTCATATTCAGGTCGTAAGTCTACTCCTCAAAACAAAAAAATCTCAATATGTCTCTGTATCAAATGGATTTGTTTTGAAAATATTACATTGGAAGAAAGTGGGTAAAGAGCTTATCTACAAGAATTATGAGGTCATATTGAGCACCTCGCATAAGCTCTTTAGGTGACTCTGCGGAGTTGTGAACATCAAATAAAAACCAACAGAGAAATACAAAACTGGGGATATTTAACAAAGCAAAGCACCTGAGGCACAGCAGTATGTGGGGGAGAGACGTTTCCTGACAGTTGTCCACTATACAAACCAGAGCACTGACTCCTTTGTGGGAGCAACAAAGGGTAAAATATTAAAAGCTCATAAAAACTCTCCAGTATGCTTTAGATGCAGGCATCTTTTCAGTTAGTTTTGCTGTGTGTACATCAGCCTTTGCAAAAACAGTACTATTTGCAGCAATGAAGGTTGGCAATTACGATGAATCCCACTTGGAGCTGACAACAAAAATCCTAGTAGTTGGCTTGGTATTCAGATCTGGAGGAACTGTGAGGGGCTGCAGGAAACTTCACCTCTGAGCAGTGGAGGTGCCTAAAACAGCCAGACTTGTCCAAAGGAATGCATATAAGGCAATAAGGAGTGTTTTGTAATTGCAAGAAGAGAAAATGCCCAGCTGAGAAATCTGCGTTAGGGGGAGCTTGGCACCATCATTATCATAAAGCTGAACTACACATAACCTTTTTTGACTGAAATAACTAGCCTTTCACTTAGGCTTCTGCTACCAGTAGCAAATATAGCATTAATTGGCATCCCATAGGCCACATCACCCACCCCAACAGAAGTGGTTTTTTCTTTACTGAATTTACTGGGAATCCATGCAGACTACTAGGATCTTGGATCCTGAGTCTTAGATGAGCAGAATTAGAGATTCACAGAAATGTTGGCTGTGTGAAGATCTTGTTCAAAGTCCTGCTTATAGTGGTACTGTCAACAGCTCTACACTTTAATACTATTCTGTTGGAGTTTCTGGGGAACTGCTCAATAGCTGTGATAGAAATGCTGATGTAAAACTCATATTCTTTCTCACAGCCCTGCCACGGTGCCACAGTGGTGCCTTAACTTGTATCAGTGACTAAACAGCTCTGTTTGCAGTCAAAATGAACCTTAGTGTGTTACTCCATAGCTCATTAATACTTGAAAAAAATACTGTGAGAGCCTCAGAGGGAGGACAGTATATTTAAGGAATGTAAAAAGATTACTGAAGCTGACATAAACTAATAACATTTGTTTGCTGGGGGCTGCATGGGTCACCGCATGCACTAGTCGTAGTCCACACATCTGTCTAGTACACAGCTATGTCTGAAGAAACCTAAAGTGCATCCTCCGAATCCTCCAGATCCCCTGGATGAACTACTTTTACCATGTATTACAGAAATGTATAGAGGCTGGTAGAAGCTGTTTTGTGTTAGGTGTATTACAAATCCATACAGAAACCCATTTCCTTCTCTAAGTATTTTCGGGTTTTAGAAGTAAGCTCTCTTTAAAAATTGGGAGCATAGTATGTGTGGCTTTGTATACATTTGTAGTATAGGTGTTCTGGGGAGGTACAGCAAGAGCTGTCAAATCTGCTGTATTGTTAATTAGAAGATTTCTCTGAGGACTTGGTGTACTGGATTTTGATACAGTTAATTAAACCGTGTGTGGAAGTGTACGTCACTATGTATGACATTGAATTCTTCCTATCTCACAAATGTTTGTGTAACAGGACACTTGCTTGCAATACATTTGCTGAGATAGACATTAAATTATCCAAGTGTGTTTTGTTGACTCAGTCTCTCATCTTTCTTAGTAAGCTTCAAATATGGAAAAGAACTATTGCAAGCAGACCTATCAATTGCAGTTGGAATTGCAGAACTAAAATAAATAACACTGCCAGCTGTTGTAATGTGGATATTGGCTTGAGAGATCAGTGATCCGAATGAACCACAGGGCACTTAGAGAGATCACTCCCCAGGTCAGGGTCATTTAGTTCATTCATTTAACCATTGTGTAGCCAAGGACAATACTTCTTGGGTTACAGAAGTCCAATGGGCTGATCCATCAGAGTTGGAAGGACGTTTTCTTAAGAAAGGCTATGTGGCTACAGCTCAAAGGACTTTATGCTGCTTGACGAAAATAAAAGCAAATAAAGAGTTCATGCAGTTTCAGCACTGTTGAAATACTTAGACCTGACATGGACAGCTGTGGCTCAGGGCCAGGCCTCACCAGTCCCTGGCCGATAGCACATTCATTGAGCTGCACTGAAAAGTGGACCTTGGTTTCCTTCTCATTTAACTTAGTCCCTATGTGAATGGAGGGCATTTGGTTCCTTCAAGAACCACTTCTCATACCATGAAAATACATATTAGGGTAAAACTGAGGTCTGCAGTGGAACATACCTATTTCCAGGCTTCTGCAGTTCCCACCAGCACTGTGGGTCTCGGAGGCTTCCTGTCCTTGCTGCCTCCTCTGTTGCCTCTTGTGATTGATCAGGAAGTCTGCTCTGACCTGTCCTGTTTAAAAAAAATGGTGTCCCTCTGTTTGCTGCTGTTTGATCTTCCAAAACACTAAAATCAATATTTCTCATCCTATATTGGCTATCTCACTCTTTTGGAGCATAGTCGCTGATACTCAGTGCATTTTCATGAATGGAATCGTGATAACCAGAAAACCATAATATTTGTTGCTATGATTTTATCACACAAATTTAGTTGGGTACAGTACAGAAGTAATTTTGAATAGAGAAATGTTATTGAATTTAAATTTCAAACTTTTAAACCTTTATCTTTGGCTGCCACTATTCACCCATAGTTTAGGTAAAACAAACAAAAGTCATAAAGAAAGGTAAATGTTGAAGGTGTAAAGCAAATGTCAAAAGATTTTGTTCACTCTGTTCTTTCTATCTAATACGGCCATATTCATGCCTTTTGAATGCAAGGCTGAAGGTTTACTTAGAAACCAACCCAGACAATTATCCTAAAACATAACAGTGAAGGAAATATGGAAAACAATGTTGTCCTTAGTATTGTAGTCAGCACCTTCTGAACTAATTCAATGTGTTGAAGAGTTATATTGCTGGATTGTTGTTATTAAAGCTGTTTGCACACCCAAACCCAAAGATAAATAATTATACACCTGGAGGAAGTTGTGAAGAGTGAAGAGTAACCTTTTCCTCTAATCATCACTCTTCTACCTTTTGTTTTCAAATCTTCTTCAGCATTATGTACAGTTTTCTGACTTCCAATTTCCATTTGCAGATCAACTGTATGTATAAAATATACAATGTGCCTGATCCCAGACTCAGCAAAGCCTTTGGGATTCTTTTCACTGACTTCAATATTGTTTGGATTGAACCCAAAAGCAGTAAATACTGGGTGATTCCACAATGAAAAGACTGTGTAAACCCAGGGCTCCTGGATTTCTGCCACCAGATAAAACAGAACAATTGCAGCAGCAGGACTCTTTTATTACTGTCATTAAAGTAGCAGCCCGAGTCCTGTTCCTTTCCTGGGCCATGTAGAACTGGAAATAGAGTGGGACCAAGGGCATCGTACTACCCCTGAAGAGTAGCAGAGTTCATGCAGCCTGGGAGATGGAGTGTTGCCTGTAGGATCTAAACTCTATCTTTACTTGACAATTTTTCCAGTAGAAAAATTTGTAGAACATGAGGACAGGGAGCAGAAAGAAGCACCCAGTAGAAGCAGCAAAGTTTAACTGCATGAATTATGCAACATGACCTCAAAGTACAGAAAGCTGACCATACACTGCCATGCTGAGATGACACAGGATAGGATAGGATAGGATAGGATAGGATAGGATAGGATAGGATAGGATAGGATAGGATAGGATAGGATAGGATAGGATAGGATAGGATAGGATAGGATGTGTGATCTAGATTAGAAAAATAGTATTCAGAGACTCATAAGAATATTGGAAGTGATCTCTGGAAGCCACATGGTCAAATCGCCTATTCAAAGCAGAGTAGTTTCAAACTCAGTTCCTGGTTACTGTATTCATAACAAATGTTAGAAAAGATTGTGATCTGGTAGTGTTGATCTGCATGTGGTTGCAGGCAGAAAAAGAGGCATTCAGATTTCACAAAACCTCTGTGAAAACATGTTTATTCATGTGCTAAGGAAATCCCTGGCACCTGAAGGCATGCCCTGTCCTGGCCTTGTAAAATTCAGATTTTCCTTACATTGAATGGGAATATGCTGCTTCACACAGAGCCTTATATTGAAATGGATGGCATGGCTTGCCTTCTAAACAAATGGACCAATTCAAGCTTCCAAGGAGATTCAGGACATACTTCTGAATCCAAAACAAGGCTAAAGTGTCAAATGGGACCATTGGGCTGAAAGAAATTAAACAAACGACAAAAAAAAAGGATATCTTTTCACCTAAAACATTTATGTGGAACAAGCACCTATGTATTGTCTGTCTTGAATTGTTCTGTAAGACCACGTGATACAGAATTAAACCAGAAAGTTAGCTATCTGAAACCAAAATGAAAGCCTAATTGTAACATCAGGACAAGAATCTGATGGGGAGCAGCCATCATGGATTTACCAACAGCAGTTCGTTCCTGATCAA
The DNA here is from genome assembly GCA_013397775.1 of Eulacestoma nigropectus. Lineage (NCBI taxonomy): Eukaryota > Metazoa > Chordata > Aves > Passeriformes > Eulacestoma > Eulacestoma nigropectus. Next base: position 1,277,061 of record VZTE01001278.1, on the reverse strand, counting down.
AATCATCGCTTCTCTGTGGACAAGGGATGGGCACTGACTTTGTAGACCCTGGCTTTAGCAGGGCTTCAGATTCAGTCTCCCATAGCCTTGCTATCATCAAACCGATGACCTATGAAGTAGATAAGAGAATGATAAAATAGGTGGAAAATTAGCTCAACTGATAGAGAGTTGTGACTGGCATTCACAAGACTGCTTCTGGGGTATTGTGTCCAACTGTGAGATCTCCTTGACAAGAAAGACATTGACAAGGCTGCCAAGATGTTCAGGGGACCAGAGCACTGAGAGAACTGGGTCTGATCAGCCTGGCAAAAAGCGGGCTAAAGAGAGGCTTCATTTCTGTCTACAACTACATGGTCAATGGATACAGAGAAGATGGAAGCAGCCTCTTCTTGCAGGTGTATGGAAATATTATAAGATGCAACAGACCCAAGTTTGAGAAATGAAAATTCCAATTAAATATAAGTAAAACCTTTTTTACCCTGACAATGATCAAATACTATAACTGATTGCCCTAAACAATTGTGGCATGTCCATCCTCGGAGGTGTTCAAGAATTAACTGGACAAGTCCCTGAGTGACCTGATCCATTCAGACCTGCATTGAGGATTGCTGGACCAGAGCTCCAAAGATCCCTGTCCACCTTCATTATTATGATTTTGTAATGGAATTATGCAGAAATGCCTGGGCTAATGGAGAGCTCACCAACTCCAGGATAGGAAGCAGTATAACAGCAGTGCAATTACACTGCACTGTTCAGGCATCTTGAGACTCAGAGCTGGGTAGCATAGAGCTGGTCCACATCCAAGTTTGGGTTCCAAGCTAGTTTCAGACACAGTAGCATGATCAGTGCTGACTTAGGAATCGCAGGATTGCACTGCATGGTGTGATGCAGACATGTCCAGAATACAATTAAAATTTCAACTCTGCAACAGAGGATGAGTGTGCTCAGACTGATTCACCATCTTAGAATGCCAGTGACATACTGGAGCATAAAACCTCCATTTCATCTTAATCTTGCTGAGAAGAAATTACTTCAGGCTGCAAAATTTGGTGTCATAGCTTTCAAATGAAAAATGTGAGTCAGTTAATTAAATTTCTGAAAACATTCTGAGATCTTTACAGAAGACATGTAAAAGAAATTCTAGGTTTTGTTATCCCAGATATATAACGAAAATTAGAAGTAGAGAGCCTTTTCTGTGGCCTTATTTATGTTTGGGAGTTTTTCATAGTTATAAAGAGATAATTTTACATTTCTGAAAACGTGTGTGTGCCTTAGATAAACAATTTGAAATAACCTGTTTCTTAACCCCTTTTTTAGTTACTTCTCAATGATACAGATGGAATTTTTAATTTTACTGAAATTAAAGGACTGCTTGGGCCTTCAGTGAGTATATGCTACTTTATTAAATCTTCAGATTTGCTCTATCTTCAATGTCTCCTTTTGAGTATCAGCTAGTGATGAGTTTCCTACACTTCAAGATTGTGTTCCTGCTAACTCCAGCACTAAACTGCAGTACTTTCAGGCAGAGCTGAGTTCTGTGTCAACAAACTACTTTTACACATTTGTATGAAATAAAGAAATTGGCTTATCTCTGATTCTGAACTATATGCTCAGAACTGTAGAAATGTAGAACTGTTGCAAAAATAGAGACCAAGATTCACATTTTTTCCATTTTTTTTCCCTTCTTGTTTTTCAAGTAACAAAGCATTGGGATAAAAAGTATTTTGCTCAGTCCTACTTAGGACTGCAACTAGAAATGCTAGGCTCCTGTTTATGAGTTTAGTCTCACACAAATTATAGCTGTGGATGAAAAACTAGGAATTTCATGACACAACAACAGAGGTGAAATTAAGGTTCTATTCTAGCTGCAAAATAGTTCAGTCATATACTTGAAATCCTGAATGCTTCTTGGTGATGATTTCAAGTTCCTAGGACTGGATCCAAAGAGAAATCTACATTTTCCAAGCTGTGGAGTCTCTTCAAACTTGCCCAAAACTGTACAACATGCTGCACTTTGCAAAATCTTAACCCCCACAAATTAAGCAACTTACTTCACAGCTAATTTCATTTGTGGATTGTTGTTTGTGTACTTAATTTTATCTGTTTTCTTGTTGGGGAGCACAATGAGCTCCCTCACATTCAATCCCTGATGAAACAAGGAAAGTGAGAATGTTCATAGCCAATAGCAGAATTTCACTCTACATAGAAAAAAACCTTTTTTTTTTGCAAAAACCTTGTATCTTATTATTACAGCTGTCCCAAACCAAATATTTACTGAATCTGTCATTGAACTGAGAAGAAGGGCATTAGCTCTAGCAACAGCTTGTAACCTTTTTCTGCAAGACTAGCATGACTCTTTCCCACTTGTTACATGATAGGACAACTTCATGTTATTGTGGCTGCATCCAGCTCTGCTTATGGTAAAATAGTTTTCATGGAAGACTATTTTCGTGTATTTCCCAAAGACCTTATTCTCCTAATCCCTGGACATAATAGGATGCCAGGATAGTACGGGCCCCCTTGTGTGAGCTCTGCCCCAGGTACTTGCCATTCAAACCTTTGTTTTGTGATAGATGTTAGTCACATTCGCACAAAAAAGACGCAGGTCCTGTAGCTTGAAGCACAGTTGCAGTGAGAAAGATTGGAACCTCAGTCTCTAAGCTCTAGCCCTAGTCAGGAAGAAGGTGCAGTCTCATAGTGGGTGGGGTAATAGACATCGTGCTGATCTGAACCAGAATTAAAGTGTCACTCTGCAGGTATCACACCAGGGCAATCTTAAATGTGCCCAATACAAATCCCAATCTGTGATTGTATTTACAGCCTATTACACACTCATTTTCTATCCAAAGACATCCGAGACCAAAATGGGAAAGATGATCTCTGTGCCAGCATCTGGAAAAGATTCAAAGGAGGCTGATATGGTTGCATGCCTTACATATGTAGAAAAGATCATCGTTTTTCAGTCTTTCCTGGATCTCTGCCTCTTCAGTTTTTGAAAGTAAATGCTAAATTAGAAGCATAGGGCATTGTGGAGGTTCATACCTTTACAGTCGACTGAATGAAGTTCTTAATCCAGTTGCAGATGACTTGGTATTCACAAATCACACATTACATGAAAAATGCATACTGTGCAAGTCTGTAATATGTGTTTGTAAGGGTGTGAGTTTTTTGATTTTGCAGGGGCCAGATGGCAAGCCAGGTCTGCCAGGATTTCCTGTAAGTATTCATTTCCTAGGATTTAAGTTTTTTCAATATAGTTTAATATTTTAAAAAATTTATATTGTACATAATTTGCATGAAGTCTAATTTTCATATAGGACACTGCAGGTCTTAGGAAGTTACCAGGTAAGGTAGAAATTTATTCTGTGGGAAATGAAATATACTCTGATATGCTTATCTCAGTGTCAGTTCTGTAGTTTAGATAGAGATGTAATTAATAGAAAATTACTACCTAAGGGAAGACCAATGCCATACAGAAGAAACAAATGGAACAAGTGGACTTTTGAAAGCTATCTGCATATGTATATGTAACTGTGTTATGCTTCAGCCTTTTTTGTCACCACTACAGAACACAGTAAAGCCCTACAAGATGTACCCTTTTTATTTTATCCTTTAGGAAATATTTATGATTTTTTATAATAACATACCAGGGCTACCATGTAAGCTTTGCACAACCATAGTATCAAAAGGTGCCTTACCTACCTGTTGCACTCAGACTGCCATATAAACATATATAAACATCTTCATTAATGACTTGGACACAGGAGTTTGAGTTTGCACCAAGTTTGCAGATGATACAAAATTGGGAGGAGCTGTTAACTCCCTCCGAGGCAGAAAGGCCCTGCAGAGATACCTACATAAATCAGAGGGCTGGAGGATCACCAACCGTATGAAGTTCAACAAGGGAAGGTGCTGGATTCTGCACCTGGGATGGAGTCACCCTGGTTGTGCATGTAGACCAGGGAAGGAGGTGCTGGAGAGCAGTGCCATGGAAAGGGTCCTGGGGATCCTGGTCGATGGCAAGTTGAATCTGAGTCAGCACTGCTCTGGCAGCCAGGAGGGCCAACCGTGTCCTGTGGGGCATCAGGCACAGCATCGCCAGCTGGGCAAGGGAGGGGATTGTTCTGCTCTGCTCTGCACTGGGGTGGCCTCACCTCGAGTGCTGGGGGCAGTTTTGGGTGCCACGATACAAGACATTAAACTATTAGAGAGTGTCCACAGGAGGGCTGTGGAGATGGTGAAGAACATTGAGGGGAAGCTGTGTGAGGAGCAGCTGAGTTCAGTTGGTCTGTTCAGCCTGGAGGAGACTGAGGGGAGACATCATTGCAGTCTGAAACTTCCTTGTGAGGGGAAGAGGAGGAGCAGGCACTGCTCTCTACTCTGTGGTGACCAGTGACAGGACCTGAGGGAATGGTCTGAAGCTGTGTCAGGGGAGGTTTAGGTTGGATATTAGGAACAGGTTCCTCACCCGGAGGGTGGCTGGGCACTGGAACAGGCTTCCCTGGGAAGTCGTCACAGAACCAAGCCTGACAGAGTGCAAGGAGTGTTTAGACAATGCTCTCAGGCACATGGTGTGACTCTTGCGGTGTCCTCTGCAGAGCCAAGAGCTGGACTTTGATGATCTTTATAGGTCCCTTCCAACTCAGAATATTCTGTGATTCTGTGATTATTTGGCTTACGACTTCAGATAGTATTGTTCTAATTATTGTATTCATATTCTATGTAATGTGATGGAATTCTTTTCCCTTGTTATGATTTTTTTACAGTTCAGAGCATGCATATGGTCTCAGGATCCTTTGTCTGTTGCCTGAGAACAACTAAGGAGAAAACTGGGAAAGCTGACAAAAGATGTTAACAAAATGCTGGCAAATTGCCCAAAATTCTACAGAAGGTTGCTTACCAAGTCCTGGGTATTGTGGACTGCATAGGAAACCAAAGAAAGGGGAAAAAAACCTCATTAAAAATACATTTCATTTGAAAAAGGGCTGATAGCATTTAGAAAGTGGTATAATGAATTCTTGGTCTCTGTCATTTATAGAATTTCTACAGATGTGAAAACACCATCCTTGTTCTCACCTCATGTCTTTTATTTATCTCTTGACTAATGCAGAAATTATGTAGACCTCAATTTAGTTCTTGGTGGGTAAAAAAATGCTTCTGAATGGTCTTGGAAGATTGTAAAGCACAATTTGATCTGAGGAGAATGCTTTCCCCACAAAACAGATAAAGAAATCATCTTGTTTTCAAATAGATAATCTCTATTTCAGAATTTTTTTTTTTTTTTTACATACTGTTAAAAATATACCTTCAGAAATTCTGTTGAAAATCACTCTGGTTGAATAATCATGGAGAGAGAGAGGATCAAGTACAGATGAAATAGAGAATTTTAGGTTGAATTTCCACTCATTAATGTTTGCATATTTCCCTTTGTGAAGGTGTGTATCATCTACACTGTGATAAACATCAGGGATTTCTCATTTTGTTTTTTTTAACAGATTCTCCTTATGTGATATTTGTTTTAGGGAATAACTTGATTCAGAGAGCAATTTAGTCTTGTAAGAATTCTTAGATTGCAACCAGAGTAATTTAAGTTCAAATTTGCCAGTAATTTAAAATTACATTTAGTAAAATGGCTTAGCTCTATATTCTTCACAAATATCACCATGGATTTATGTACTTGTTTTTGCCTAGGGCCCTCGGGGTCCAAAGGGTGACACTGGTTTGCCAGGATCGCAAGGACCTAAAGGCCAACAGGTATGAAAAAATGCATAGAGGAAAGTATATGCTGAGAAATGTGTTAGATGACAAGTACTTAGTGACATTAAAAGTTTAATGATTCTCATTTTGCTAGGGATTGTAATATTAATAAGTTCATACGAAAAATGTGCTAGGTGGAATGTGAAAGTGCTAAACAACATCCCTTGATATAATCCTACCAAGGGCTAATCTTCCTGCCCCGGTGTTGAAATTCATCAGTGAAGTATGCACTTACCAGGTTAAGTCTCTTTAAACATTAAACATGGAGTGACCTCTTCTTGCCAGCTGATTGCTGTGCTGACACCCTGGGATCCTATCCAAAAGACCAAATAAAAAAAAAGATTGATCTTTTCCTCCTCCTATGCCAGAGAGGGCTTTGCCTACAGAATGAAGACTGCAATTTTCAATTCCCAAAGAAAGTATAAGACTTGAGGAGCTCTCTTCTTAGGATCCTTTCTCTTGTTTCTTCATAAAATGTGTGTATTTTATAGCAGTGCTGAGAGGTTACTAAAGACTGACTCTGCTCTTTTGTAAATACTGCAGCTGTTTCAGTTTTCTTCCCCTTCTTATCCACCTGCAAGGAAGCAGGGGAGAGGAACATAAAACATCTTGGGGATAGCAAGAAGAAAAACAAAAACACTTTCTGCTTATTCTTTCTAAGTAGCTGAGCTCACTTTCTCACAAGTAATAGGAAGATTTGGAAATGGTTAATTATGGTTTAAATGGGGTAGCAGATGAACAGCAGCATCACTGCTCAGAAGGAAACATCTCAGGCCACAAATACCAGTCCTCGTTTATCATAAGTTTTCCTGTTCTTTTACAGAGTGCATGAAATTATCAAGCTCAACCTTAAAACCAGTTGAGTGCTTTTTGGTTTCAGTTGTGGAGGCTTTTACTTTTGTTTTTTGGTTGCTTTCTTTTTTTGCTTCCAGTGTCCACACTGGTAAGGACTCAAAGCTTTGAAGGCATTTAATTTTGGACCCACCAAAAACATAGTGATGTATCTGACGGTGTTTCTGAGCTGTGAACACCAGGCTATGCTCAAGAGTGATGAAGTTTGGGAACCACAGTGAAGCTGTACAGATATCTAGGAGCATTTTACTTAAAGGATCATGAAATTCAACCTCAGGTCCATAAAATCTCACAGAAGATAAAGTCAGTGAAGCCAACCAAGCCTTAGGGAGACTCCAAAGTATCCAAAGTATCTTCAGGGAGTCTTCAAAGACCCACAATGATTTAAGAATTTGTGAGAAGAACTGAGTTACAGCACTTAGAGCTCAGTGAAAGGTCTATAACCTGGACTGTCATTTTAATCAGCAACACAATTGCTAGTTTCAAGCCAGATTTCTTCCATGAGATCTTGGGAAAGATGTTGTAGCAAGCTGCCTGAGGTAGGAAGAGGAAATTTACAGCTGAAAGATCCATAGCGGGAACTGTGCACTTAGCACTGAAAAGTGATAACTTGTGGTAGTGGAAGAGGAATGCAGAGGGTCACAGTTTGAATGCTGGGAATTGGCCTTCCCTAAAGTTAAGGAGGTTGCATCATGCCAGGCACATAGAGAGAATGACTCGCGCTTTCCTGATAGTAAAATCCAAACATTTACTGTTCCATCAAGATTTTGCATTTCCAGTAGGATTTGCTGGCCATTAAGCTGATGGTATACAAGAAGCCACCAACAACCTGTCTGCGTTTGGCTGAGACCTTTTGTGAATGCAGCATGTTTCACGTAGTTACTCTATGGAGAGCAATTTAAGTCTTTTTTAAAAAATAAGTACTTATTCATCTCAGGGAAATATTTTTAGTGTACATTATTATGTTTTAAGAAGATCATCTCTTTTCTTCCCCAGAATCAAGCTTCACCCTACTCCTACTGATATCACTTTATGTTTGATATCACAGCATGACTAATCTGTCATGCTTCAAACAAAAGTAATGCTGCTTTGACTTCTTCTGATTCACTGGGAACTGCTTTGTAAACAGTAATTACTCTGATAATTGCAGGGTGAAAAGGGAGAACCAGGAGCTATCATTTCTGCTGATGGATCTTTTACCAAATTATTAGGAAGAAAAGGGGAGAAGGTGAGCTAATACTCTGTTGTGTTCCTCCAGAATTATTTGGTGTCCTCGTTAACAGCCACCTCTGCTAGACATTGCAGGAATTCTCCTTGTCATTGCTCTCTCTGTGTCGGTCCTCAACAGGGTGAAGCTGGAGTGGTGGGACCAGCAGGACCAATGGTAAGATGATTCCAAAGATGAATGGCTTTTTTAATTTTTATTTTTGCTTTGGCTTTACAGATACTAGTAATTATAAAGGTAGTTTGGTTTAGCTTTCATTAATTCTGAGTAGGGATGGTAAGGAGTATTCATGTTTCAGGGTGATCACTGTCCTTTAGAAAAGAATGTGGTTGTTACATATGTGGTGCTGTGAACTACTGACTTGATGCAGAGTTTGAATTCTGGTAGAACGAATGTATCTGTTACTATCTAAACTGACAGTGAAATATCATCAGAGCTAGAAACTTACATGACTTATGACTCAGAGTGAACTGGGTTTGTTTAGCCCTGAAGATAAAAGACTGAGAGAAGCTCTAATTGCTCCCTGCTGCAGCCTAAAAAGGAATCCTAAAGCAAAGTCAGGTCCTTCTCAGAGATGCACAGGAAAAAGACAAGTAACAAAGATCACAAGTTCCAGCAAGGGAAATTCCACTTCAAGATAAAGAAAAAAAATCACTTTAAAAGTGGTTAAACACGGAAATAGGTGCCTAGAGAGATGGTGGATTCTGGAACAAGGTGTTGAGTGGCATGACTTAACCTACAAGCCTAACTTACGAGATTGTCTTATAAGCAAGAGGTTGTGCAAGAGGATCTCTCTCTACTTAAATTATTCTGTTTATATGATTTACATTACAATAACTAGCTGCATCAGCTCAATTTCTGTCAATGCCAATAATTTGCCACTGCGTTGGATTCTGAGAAAGCTGCACACCAGGCAGTAGAGTAAGACCATGTACCAAAATCAGGATTTAGTGGCCTTCTTTCAAGTATTTGGTCTGATACTTTTGACTGGACACAGAATGTTGCAAGAAAGCACAAAAAATTAGTTATAACATAACAACAGTTGCCCGGACTCAGCAGTGTTAGGCCACCAATTTCTTCTTGTCTAGTATTCCAAAAACCAAGGATGTCAAGGATGTTTCTTTGCTTCTGCTTTTGATGTAGCCTGGTAACTGTTGTGCCTAAGTGAATGTTAGTAGGTGTTGACATTTCTGCACACCAAGGTGTGTAGGAGATTTTTACATCAGTTTCTGTAGTCTTCAAAAGAGGCTAGCTGGGTGTGCTGAGTAACTGCTTTCTTAATTACTGTGTATCAAAATACCCTGAGGAGGCTATCCTAACTTACCAGAAAGGATGTTCCTCTGCTCCTCCTTGTATGACTGCAAAATCATCTACCCCTTCAACCTGACACAGAATAACTTTGAATGAAAGTGAACTTCGGAGATAATCTCGTCCACATCACTGCCCAGAGCAGGTCTCTAACTCAGGAACTTGTCAAGTGAAGTTTTCAACAACTCTTAGGATAGAAATTCCACAACCTCTCTGGGGAGCACATTCCAGACATTTGACAAACTTCAGACTAAAAAAATTTTTCCTTATATTTATTTGGAATTTCTCATTTTCTGGCTTGTGTTCACTGCCTCTTGTCCTGTTGCTGTGCATCCTGTGGACATGTCCTTTTCCTGTCAGCCCCAAACTCTGTGTTTTACATGTCCTTTTGTACTGCCATGAGACCCTTCATACAATTCAGCATGCAGACCGGAAGTTCTTGCCAGCACTGGTGGGAATGATTACACTTCAGGAAAGTTTGGTACACAGAGCCTCTCTCAAGGCTTTGCTCAGCCAGTTATCTTCTTAGTGCAGAACTCTCATTTGACCATCACTGCTAATGGGATGATGGTTGTCCCATAGAAAAAAATCCCTTTGTAGTTAGTGTGAGTCCTGTGCACCAAAAATATACAGACTTTGAGTGCTGGGCCAGAGACTGTGATGCACAATTTATCAAAGGTTTTAGTACAATGGTTCTGTTCCACTTTGGTCTAAGTAAGTCCCTGGCCCAAGAACACCTTTGAGGTAGCTGGGGACCCTGACTGTTCCTCTCTGCTCTTAAAATCATACACAAATTTCCAGAATTAAAAACCAAATCCCTAGTCATTGCTCTGCTACTTTTTGAGACTTCAGCTAGATAGAAGATAGGATCACAAGAGTTTGGAGCACAGGGAGCTACAGAGAAATAGTAGTTTGGCAGATGAGAACTAGGGATAGTCAGGAGGTCAGTACAATTATTAGCAAAAGAAGACAGACCAAATCCAAGCTCCTGCCACAGGAGAAATGAGAACCTTTTACGCGTGGGTTTATGCTGTTCTCTGACAGTGAAGCAAATGGCTGCCTATCACTGAAGAAGAGCACTTAGTAAGAACCTCAGTGCTGTTCTGCCCAAGTCTACTGTACTGTTGTAGATGAAGTTTCCTTTCATGGTAAGCAGACTCCTGTGGCTTCCTCACTTCCTTCTTTCACTTCTAGCTGTGACTGCTGCCTTCTGTCTCAGGGAGTCCCTAACATATGTCAGACTGGGCCAGCACTTAGAAAAAATAATAAAGGTGGCCCCAGCTTAGTCAACTCTCACATTGTCAATGTTTATTTGAAATCCCAGTTAAAGCATGAGATCAGACACTGCTCTTTATTTAAACTAAAAAAGAAGTCTGTTTCTAATCATCCTCACAGCTGATTAAAGTTCAGATTTGCATATTCTTTAAAGGCTCAGGTACCAGAGAGTGAAATAGGAAAATGCTTCATAACATTTTGGATTTCTTTTTTTGAGTGAAATAGTAAAATGTTTCATAACATTTTTGATTTCTTTCTTTTTTTCAAACCTCATTATTGGATGTGGTATCATGGAAAGGTGGGTTGAATTTTGAAATCTTGGGGGCACAATATTGAAATTCACATCTGCCATTTCAGCAGCAATCTCTTGCCTGATTGAGGCACAGGCATTAGCTTTGATCACATGGGCAGAAATTACCTTCAAACAGGAAATAAATTAGAAGATTAGTAAACGTTTTACTACCTTCAAGCAGTTTCAGCTGACATTAAATTCTGATGAGCTTTAAATTCTGATTAAAATGGTGATGTTATAAATCAATGCGTTCCTATGTTAACTGCTTATGAATTTCAAGTCTAATCCAGTCTTCAATCTCAGCAGGATAAAAAACTACAACAATTAATCCATGAATTTTCAGCTTGATACTAAGAGAAATTATCCCATATTCTTCATCAGATAAATTTTTCATGAATGTACATATCACTTTTCAAATGAAATTATATCATGTGAAGGGTTAAACACACTCATTGTCACATGTAAGTGGTATCCATGTGAGATCTACAGACAGATTATTTAACAAGTAATGCAAGAAGGAGTATCTCAGCACTTCAACAGACTGAAAAAAAGGAAATGAAACCAGAAAGGCTGACACATATGTAAAGAAGTTGTCTAGACCCTTGTGGTTTTGCTGAGTTTCAGGAAGCTGACAGCAATTGAAAGTTTGTAGATCCTCACATGTGCTGCTTTTTGGTGATCACTTGCAGGCTGCCTAGAAGCTGCATGCTTGCAAATGCCCCATCATAGGTCATCCATAGTCCTGGACCACCTTTCCCACGCAGCCTGCTTGTCCTCTTTTTTTGCAGTGGGTGGTATTACTTTGTGGGGCCTGGTGAGTCAGCCACACTTGTATAAAAAAGGAACTGTTCTGTTTCAGCTATCAACCTCATGAATCCACAAACCCAGGCTGACGAGAGGCAAGTAGAAGCCTGTCACTGTATGAATTCTTAGGCTGATCCATAGACATTTCCTCACAGAGCCTGATTCAAAAATAATTAGAAAAACAAAGAAAAAAAAAAAGGAGATGCACAAAGCATACATCTCTAACTTCCTTTGCTTTTCCTGACTGATGCATTTAATTTTTCTTCAGTACATGGTGAGTCAGTTTTGAATTGCACACCCTACAAGGGGCTGGGAATTCAGGCTTCATTTCAGATAGGTGGTCTTTTCCAAACCAGAGCTGACTGTTACATGCAGTCCTCAGCTTCTGAGATCACTCAGCAAAGCAAGCAGAGAGGATGTTCTGTGCAGTCTCTACAGGCAATCACAGACTGATTTTTAATGTGGATATAAAACTATGTCTCTTATTCTAAATAATCAAATATCGATCAAAAAAATGGGCCATAATCACATTTTCTTTTTTGTTCAGGGACCAATAGGACCTACTGGACCCAAAGGAGAACTCGGTTTCCCAGGACGCCCGGTATGTATTATGCTCTCAAGTAGGATAAAGACAGAAAAGCTTGTTTCTGACACATACTAAATTATTTCTACTTATTTCAGGGGCGTCCAGGACTGAATGGACTAAGAGGTGTGAAAGGTGATCGAGGTGAAGCATTTAATGTAAGTAATTTTGTATTTCAGTTAGTTGAAAAAAACCCCTTTAAAATCTGAAGTCTGATTTATATTGATTCCTTCCAAATGATGATGGGACTAAAACCCTGAAATCTAGAAATAATTGTGTTTCTGCTACTTTTCCTATCTAGCAGCAGTCATTGAAAAGTCAACTTCTGGGTCCATCTGAGCAGTTCTTGCAGATACACATGGTTGTGTCAGCTCCCAGGTGTAACAGTTATGTGTGTCATTCACTGCTACCATAGCAGCTTCAAATAGCACAAGATTTTTTATCCCAGTTCTTTTATATACATCAAGGACTTCCTGATCCAGGCCACCAGTGTGACCTCTTATGATGTGAAGATACTCCCTCAGGCTCTGAGCTTTCTAGCCCAGGTACAAACAGCACTTGAGCATATCACAGAGAAGTGGTATCTACTTTACTAACAAGGAGATACTCAGTAATACGTGCTACCTGCTACAGTTGCCTTGTACATGTTTCCAAAATAATGACCTCTGCATAGATGATCACATATCCATGCTCACCTACAATCTGTAATTGTGGAATGACAAGTGATGAACCAAGCTCCTGTTGCTGCAAGTCTGTTCTCATGAAAAGATTTCAGACAAGTTGTCTCATGACAACATTGAGATTGGACCACAAAACAACTAACACTGCTGAGCATAAACAATAAGCTTCACAGCAGCAGAATAATTTGTGTGGTTTTTCTGATGTCATGAGACATTCTGTGCTAGGAGAATTGGTACCCGTGCCACAACAGCAGCTAACGCTATTTCATCTGCATCAGAGATAATGCTGAAAAAAAATACAAGGGTATGTCACTCTGTTAGCCTAAAGTCAGTATCACTGTATCTCAGTAGGGCACTTTTTGTAAATGAATTCTGTTGTAGGAAGCCTCTGGTTCTACTTTCTTCAAAAGAAAAAAAAAAATATGGCACACAAAACTGCAAAGCACAAGTGTCTTGTATATCTAGATAATAAATATAAGTGAGATGATATTGCTTTATTTGAGTAGCAGGGAGACTGAGAATTGGTAAGTATCTTCACAGAACTGGTAAGTATTTAAGTATCTTCGCAGAAGAAAAAGAGCAGGTACTGAATGTGGCTTGCACCTCTAGAAGAAGGTATAAATAGAAATATAGTTCTTGGAAAGTGAAAATAGACAAATTAGACAAATTCTAATTGGAAGAAAATGACAGAAAAGATGACTACCCACCAACAGAATATATTAGAGTAGATTTTCCTTTCCTCCATATCTCCAAACAATATTAAAGCTCATTTTCTGGATTGTCTGCCTTAACCACACAAAAACTATTGTAGCAAGTATAACTAGATGAAGTACATCAGGCTGACAGGTTAGGAGCAAACAAGAAAACAAAAGAGGCTACATGTTCTAGTAGTCCTTCCTGGAGTGCTCAGAGAAGATAAAATCTAATGGATCTCTAATTATTGATGAGATGACATATGTCACCTCACAGAAAGTTGCACTGATGTGGACTGAAAGGTGAACCTGGTCTTGTGCCAGATTTTCAAATTACACAGTAAAGAGCTGACATACATTTTTTGTAAAAGGCAGTCACGCCTCCAGTCTAGCAGGGTTCCTTGGGGTTGCTAATTAGCATGTACATATCTGACTGGCACTTGAAAATTTATGAATTTTAGCAGTCTTGAGAGTTCCAGATCAGTGTAGAATACCTAATTTTCCTTGGATGAGAGATCCACTGTCTCTAGTTTCAATTTGCAGTGCTTTAGGGGTTCCAGTTTGGGGTGAGGTTTATTTTTTGTCTAATATCTTCCTTCTTTCACTTTCTCTTACCAGGGCCTTCCTGGCTTGCCTGGGCCCCCAGGGCCCCCTGGACCTCCAGGACGTATACTTTATATCAAAGGAGTAAGTACCACTGGGGATCAGTGACTGGTTTGTAGCAGAAATGTGCTGCTCCAGAAACAGTTTGCAAAGGGAAACATCAAAACTTGTTTCAGTCAACACAGGTCACAGTGGGTGACCTTGCTTGTGTGCAGAGAAAAAAGGTCTCTTACCCAAAGCCACTGTCATGGAAGAGTTTTTCCCCCATAGCCCCACAGAGAGGGACACGATGACAGACCTGGCAGCAAGCTGGGCTCTGTGCTAGGGAGGTGCTGCTTTTGTTTCCAGGCTTAGCCGCATCATGACTGTTACATCGATATGGTGCGTTACCTGCTGTATCATACCTATGCTCATTAAAGTAATTTCCCTCCTGTTTTCAATAGACGGTTTTCCCAGTCCCTCCCAGGCCTCACTGCAAAATGCCAGTAAGTCACACACAGAGAATCTGCTCTTAGGATGCATGGCCATGACAGAACATAACCAAAGCAGCTGTACACCTAAACACCGTAACTTTGCATCTTTTCTCCCCCGCCTTCTGCTTTGCACCAGAGATGTGTTTTACTTGTTCTTCAAGATAAGAGATTTTCAAGTGTTTAGCCATATATGAAAACTTAGCCATGTATAAATATATAACAGAAATAGAAACACTAGACTCTTTTGCTTAAAGCACTTTGATTACTTGTTCTTTCTAATACTTTTAATGCCTTTCAAAGCTTGTGTTTCCATAATTCAGGAGTTGTCTTGGGGAGCTGAATGTGTATGCATACAGGTACATGTATTTTTTAGATGTATGTATAAATACAGTCCCCATGTTGTTATGTCTTTAGCTGTTTTTAATTTCCCTGTCCAAAATAAGATTTGTTATGTATTTCATTGTGGCATG
Source organism: Eulacestoma nigropectus (assembly GCA_013397775.1). Classification (NCBI taxonomy): domain Eukaryota; kingdom Metazoa; phylum Chordata; class Aves; order Passeriformes; genus Eulacestoma; species Eulacestoma nigropectus. The sequence goes on along the minus strand of VZTE01001278.1, from coordinate 1,262,047 downwards.
AAAGATCCATCAGAAAAGAAAGATCATGTTCTTTATTTGACCCTCAAATGCAGTCTGTTCACATAGAATGGCAGTAGGTGAAGATCTGCCCCTCCTTTTCAAAGAGTATGACAAAGCCTGCATTACCTTCAAAGGACCTGCAGTTTCACAGATAGTATGAAAAGAAAGGAGATAGGTTTCATATTTTCAGAACACCCTAGTGCAATTTTTGTTTAATGAATTACAGAAATTGCATTCTAGAATGAATGGTGAACGTAATTCAGTCCTGGAAGTATTTTCCCTAAGGCAATATCCTACTGTTAAGCTGTGGGGTATGTGCTTGTAAAGGATTCTGTCTTTGGGAGCCACAGTCTACCTCTGAATAGTGTAGGGTTCAGGATGGTGGTTCTACTTTTCTGCGAAACAGTATAGCTCCAAATAATACTGTGCCTTCTTCTCCAATTTGCATTCCAGTTCTTTTTCACTTATTTTAGAGAAACAGCTCTTGACTTCCTCTATGCTAGATGTATTGATACTCATCACCACCCTAATATTACTGCTGAAGAAAGTTGTATCCCAGCTTGTGATCTTTTTGTGAATTAACGATAAATAGTGATTACTCTTTGGTAATTTGCCATTTCTACAGTTTTGGCCTACCACCTCCACACATCATTTTACCTCTTTGTTTCTCCCTTGAATCTTCTTACTCCCACTGTATAACATTGTTGTACATTGATCACATATGTCCATAATCACATATGTATTTGTCGGCCTCACCTCTGAAACCTGACTGGACAAGGCCCTGAACAACCTGCTGTAGCTGATCCTCCTTTGGGCTAGACAATCTCCAGAGATGCCTTCCAGCCTCAACTCTCCTCTGATTCTCTGTGGAATGATTCAAACAAAACAAGCCTATTTTCACTGAATTTCAGATAATAATAGCCACTTTTCAGGAAGGTTACAATCAGTGAAAAATAGTACTAATTTTATGTGTACAAGTAATAGAAACATGTACTTATAAACATCTCTTCAGGCACCTTAGTGTGCTAGATAGATTTGTCCTACATTTGTGAATAATCTCCTAAACCTATCCGAGTTTATAGATAAGAAGTCTGCTGTTCACGCCTACATAAATGAATGTCGATAAAGAACTACAGACTGAACTCCACCAGTTTTCCTCATGGGAACTGAACTTCTGAAGTTAATGGAGCTATCCATGTGAGTAAGACTTCTACGGGCTAATAGAACAGGATTAGCCAGATGCAGCAACTTCCATTTTTTCATACACTTGCTGAGTTTCCTATAAATAGTACTAGCAAGTACCAGGGTTTCCAAGCTCTGTGCCATATGTTAGTTCCTGCGTTGTCCCTGTTTTCAAGACAGCACAGAGATAGGTAGCATGCCCACTGTTACAGGTAGCTGATGTCAGAAGAGAATATGCTAGAATAGCTTCTGCCTCCCCGTTGTGGTCTCAATGCCTCTAGAGCACAGGTTAACATCAGACATAACATAGCCCTGGTCTGATGAAAAAAATTACAAACACAAGCTGTTAACTCACAGTCAAAAATCAAATCCTGCTTCCAAACACAGTGTTGTAAATTCAGAATTGTTCTTGGAGAATGAGTTTTCTGATGCTTCGCTGGCACAACTGAGAGTAGGATTTGCTGATGCCTCCAAAATGCATGATTTTACCCTTTCGCTGAAAGCATGTTGCATGTTAAAGAGAGCACAATCCTCATAAAAACTTGATCAGCTAATACTCAGACACTGTCAAACTGGAGATAATCCCAGAATGTTGTTACAGTATTTACTAGCATGCAAACTTGCCAGGCTTTCCAGTCACATCAAGTAATGCATTTCCATTTCTTAATATGTATGGATAATTTTTAATGGATTTCTTTATCTGCAGGTGAACACTCCCTATCCTGGAAATCAAGAAGTTCTTAATGACCATGGTGGGTAATTCTTTCCTTGAACCTTGGTTTAAATAATTTCTTTTTGTTTGGTTGCATTTTTCATACTTAAGAGCTTTTTGCTTTTTCTTGGCTATCGTATAACTGGAGGAAGGGAAAGGAAGGGAAGGGAAGTTTCAGGGAAGTTTCAGGGAAGTGAAGTTTCAGGGAAGTTTCGGGGAAGGGAAGGGAAGGGAAGGGAAGGGAAGGGAAGGGAAGGG